>JACXGJ010000086.1:0-110754 GCA_016801105.1 Esox niger | reverse complement strand
AATGAAGTATATTCCTCATATCAAACGCCGAGTCAAGCAATCCCCTTCTGTCTCCCCAACTAATATGGCTGTAGAAAGGCACACTGGGTAAAACACATTTATACGAACCTCTAAAAAAATTTCCAACAATCCTTCGGTTCGACCACCATGCATCAGGGCAGGAAACGTTATCCTGAGCATGCACCCTGGAACATGTATAAAGATATACCTTTAGCCGATATGATCTGTATGATTGACTAATATTTCGGAAGCGCAATTTACTACTAATATCATTGGTTCAAAAGCCCTTCCATCGTTGATGGATGACGTCCGATTTCTATTTTTGTTTTTTATGCAGCTTTACGGGTAGGTCCTGATACGCCATTCTGGATCCCAGTTGCGATCGCTTTTCCTAAGATTGACATCACATTTAGTTCTTAGTGGTTTGCAATAAAGTTTGTATATATCCTCGCCTATATTGTTTGTATTATCTATACATATACACTGCTGCAATTTCATCACAACAAAGTACAAATAGGACACCAACAACACTCAGCTAGCCATTTCGGTTCAGCAAAAGGTAGAACAAGGGCTACTGTGGGTCAGTGCACTCTGGACAATGTACGGACGTGTTCGAGAGGATCGAAATGACTGCGGACGGACTGATCTACAAATCGTCTTGCATCATAAAGACTCATTATTTGTGTTAGTTCGTTCGTGAACGAACGCTCTTTTTCAATTGGTGTACGTTGCGAAATCATTGTTGAATAGAGCTGTTAATACGACTACACAATTTACATACTAGTAAAACTACGATTGAAAGAGTCAATGGAGAAATACTGCTGTATTCTTTGGAGGAACAATAAATGCTAGAGTGGATCATGGTACACACATTTCTTTCAGTAGGGTAATGTCAAATACAAAATAGTTTATTAAACCAAATTATCAAGATACTGTAGCCTATTTCAATGTGTATGTATGAATGTATCGTTCCGATTGACTGATTTTCAAAGGTGAGTTACAGAACAGCCACTGTGTAGTTGATCCTTTCGCAACGGCTGTAGTGGCATATTGCAAAACGTTTTTAACCACTTTTCAGCAAACATTCCAATGTACACTTCCTTTAAAATAAATGTCAAAATACACCAAAATACACAAATTGTGTTTATTTTCCTAATTCTTTCCAGTGGAACCCACTGTGCCCCTAAACCACTGGAGCCACTCAAGCACAGTAAGTGAATCCTACAGAGCCTTCCATAAGCATTGGGACAGAATCAGAAAATGTTATTGCCAAATTTCACAACAAACTAGGAATTTATTCTGGTCCACTGATGCAGCAAATTTGTACAAAAATAAAAACAAGTAAGAATAGTGCACTGAGCATAAAAACAGTAGACTGAGCATGATTGTTGTCTATTTTTGCATTCCTAAAAAATAGACAAAATATGTAAAGTGCAAGTATTCTCCGGTTTACGGTTGTCTGTGTATATTGGGAGGGCAATATGTTTGTCTAGTTTAGGGTTGTGTGTATGTGGGGAGCAGGCTATAGTTAGGGCTATAGTCAGTTTGGTCATGTTCACGAGGCCCACTGCTGTAGGAAAGAAACTGCTGACAGAACAACCTTCTACCAGAGGGGAGAGTTCTCCTGAAGTCCACTGTCATCTCCACTGTCTTTAGGGCATTGAGCTCAAAGCTGTTGTAACTGCACAAGGACACTAGATGGTCTGTCTCCCCCTTGTAGGCAGACTCGTCTCCAGCAGAAAATAGTTCGATGAGGGTGGTGACATCCACAAACTTCCGGAGCTAGTAGGGGAGACAGGATGTAGCCTTGAGGGGAGCTGGTGGTGATGGTCAGTGGGTCAGACAGGTGCTTCCCCAGCCTCACCTGCTACTTCCTCCTGGAGAAGGCTGTGATCCACCTGCATCTGGACTCTTGGCAATCCCAGTTGGGATAGCTTGTCTCAGAGCAAAGCAGGAATTATGGTGTTAAATGCAGAACTGAAGACCACAAACAGAATTCTGGCGTAGGTTCCAGGGGAGTCCAGACACGGGAGGATGAAGTGAAGAGCCATGTTGACCACATCGTCCACAGACCTGTTGGCTCTGTAGGCAAACTGCTGTGGGTCTAGTAGAAGTTCAGTGATGGTCTTGAGGTGGGACAGCACAAGGCGCTCAAATGACATCTTAACCACAGAGGTTAGGGCGATGGGTCTGTAGTCATTAAGTCCTGTCATTCTTGGCTTCTTTGGGACTGGGATGATGATGGAGGGCTTAAAACAGGCCCGGATGCAGAACATCTCCAGTGAGGTGTTGAAGATGTTTGTGAACAATGCAGAAAGTTGATCTTAATGGTTGATTGTGAATCTCTCCATACAGGTGTTTGACTTCTTTCACTGCCTTAGCAAAGCTGTATTTAGTCTCTCTGTAACAGCCTCTGTCCCACCCCTGAACACCGGCTCCTTTTCCAAACGCAGCTGTCTGAGTTAAGCTATGAACCAGGGTTTGTCATAACTCAAAGATCCTGTTGCTTCACTGCCCTACATCTTAGAACTTCGCACAACAGGCTCAGAAAGTTTTAGTTTTTGCCTGTATGTGGGTATTTGATGGACCATAAAGTGGTCTGGTAGTCCCAGAGCAGAGAGGGGCACAGCATGATAGACATTGTTGATTGTAGTGTAGCAATGATCCAAAATTTTGCCTCTTAGCTGTAAGCCGTAAACATCAAGTTTAAAACAAAAAAGGCTTGAAATTATTCACTTTGTGTAATGAATCTATAATATATGAAGGTGTCACTTTGTTAATGCAAATTAATTATTTAAATATCATACAATGTGATTTTCTGGATTTTTGTTTTAGATTCCTTCTCTCACAGATGAAGTGTACCTATGATGAAAATTACAGCCCTCTACATGCTTTGTATGTAGGAAAACCTGCAAAATCAGCAGTGTATCAAATACTTGTTCTCCCCACTGTATCTCCATCTGTCATGATTCTTGCTTCCTTCTACCTGAAAAATATGTATATAATGAAAATCCTGTACAGGTATAATCATTGCTGTGGTCACAGAACATATAATAACTAGGCCAATGTTGTGCTGTGATATGAAAGATGACACTTGCAACAGACAGGACTGAAGAAAAACAGAGAAGTCTTCTTTTAAAAAACAATTGTAAGTATACACACTTTTTCTCAAAAGAATTTGTCATAAGTGAAGCATGGTGTGCTTAAATTAGACAAAACAGCCATGACCTACTACCTAAGCAGTTAGTCAATTTCATACAAACTGCAGTTCTTACAAAAAGTGTCTTGGCGGCAAACTTGTGAGGGAGACGGTGGGATGGGCTGGCTCAGAGATGAGCAGGTGTGTTCAAACGGTGTCCTTGTGAGGGCGGCAGGGAACAGTCTGAGGTGGAGTTGGTAGTGTTGCTGGAGGAAGATGAATGCATCTCTAGGTGGTCAAGATTACATTGGAGTTGTTATGGATTGTCATCAAACATTGTGAATTCAAAATCTTAATTGTATGTATTATTTCCCCCCACAAACAGAGCAATCAGAAAAATATTCATGGCTTCAATTGGACATGCCGCAATATACAAGACTCACTTACATTCATCTAACTAAATTAGCCAGTTTTAATTAAAACACTTAAATGCTAATTGAGTTTTCAATAGAGTAGGCTGGACTGTTTCTAAGGTTTTAAACGACCAACCTGGACTGTGAAACTGCAAAGTAGTGGCCTATTTGCCCGACCGCGTAAGCGGAGTCGGCCTAGAATACCGAATGGTCGTTTATTAATTCCAAGGACACTAAGAACGTACTTGTGTCCTTCAGAAGAACGTTCTTGCTAAGCGACCTTGAAAGTATGATCTTGCAATAACGTGAGGACAGAGAACGCACCTACCTAGACTGAGATGCATGCGTACTTGGCTATTGCGCAATACCGTATGCTGTTCCTGCTCTCCTGACATCTTGAAATGAATTCTGGGACATCAGATACGTTCTCGCTGAACAAGTCACCAACCCATGCATCCTCGATAAGAGGCGGATCAAGTACACATTCGGGCATTTTAGGCGTTCTTGGTCACTTGCGGTCATTGTATTAGAACCGTACTTGGCCTATGAAAGATTACGTCAAACGAATTCACAAGAGCAAAAGCACGGACTTATAAACGACCATGCATGTTTGTTACTGAGTCCATCCGTTAGGATATTAGGATTTGTTCAGAATAGACAAAAACTTGGTTTCCTACACGATTCTCTCGTAATCCACTATTTTGATACTCAAAGTCTTTCGCGAAAAGCAAATTAGCCTGTTAAAACGGCCACTGGTAAAATAGGATTTGTTCAGAATAGTCAAAAACTTATCTGGCTACAACCTTCTGTAGCTACAGTTAGCCTAAAATGAAACTGCTGTAGTGATCGCCAAACGAGGCTTCATTAGCGTTATTGTAGCAGCTGTATATTATGCTGGCAGCATTCAGATTTTCATTAGCACAAAACCCACAAATGACATTTATACGGCCATATAGTTAATCTAGTATGTGAAAAAAGAACAGGCAAGAACAACATTGGAACGGACATTAAACATAAAATGATTTTTAACTATTTCGCCTTATATAGTTCAATTATGCCTTTTTTATATAAAATCACTAGTTCATTATTATATTGTGACTATTTCTGGTGGATTTTCGAATTATGTCTTAGCCTTTCTTCAGGATAGTCAAACACGTCGCTGGCTACACGATTCTCTCGTCTTTTCACTTGACGTAAAAATCCGTTGCCGTCACCTACATTTATACAGTAGTTATTGTATCAATGTCATTCACGAATGGCAAATAAGCGGTTATCGGCCAGTGGCAAAAGCCATACAGTTAATAGATGCTATTTGTGGTGGAGGTATACATCATAAGAAACGTTATTCTGTTTAACACGATGGTTAATGGTGTCTAACGAAATACTCAAACTTGACGTGATGCTAATGCATGAAAACATTATATAATGACAATATGCTACACTGACACCCGGCATATGGTCAGCTCTGTGGTGTTGTGGTCAAAGACAGACTTTCACGTGGGCGACCTAGGTTAGAATCTGGAGTGGGCAGCCATGATCAACACTTTCTATTGCGGGCCGGATGAACTATGCTTGCCTGGTTTCTTGTTTTTCTTACCTCACGCCACCTGGCTTGAAGAAATAGCTAGGCAAATAGCAAGATATAGTTTAGCAGCTAGTTATCTTTAATTAACAATTGTTTCAAACAACACCACGTGGTTACTGGCCAACAACGTGCCAGGAAGGTTTCAGAAAATCATTGTACTTAGTAATCAGAACCATAAGACTTGAACAAAAAGATAAGCTAGCACGTTACTTGGTGCTTTGTATTGGTCCACTTCAGGTTGGCTCAATGTCAACGCTCAACTTCTATTATGTAGACATCTGTTAAATACAAAACCCGTTTAGGTCCTAAAATAAATACTCACGAGATGTTTGCATCTCTTCCAGATACTGCACCGCACTCCAGACTCAAATGTCTCACCGCTCCGTACCGCTGGCTAGTTTCCCATTATGGAGTCAGTGGCATCGTAACATTTAAAGCTTTCGGTCGTTCCAACTCTTTCCATTGTGAGCATTGGCATCCCTGTACTGTTGCTAGATTTTTTTAAATCACGGATCTGTTTCAGATCCCATGAAACCGAAGCTATTGTGAGATTAATCCAGTAAATGTGTTTGATGTTTGTAGGGTTCCAATAATAGTTGAATTTACAGAGCTACAGAAGTGAGCCAACCGATGGTGCAAACTTAAACAGTTTTAGGCTACAGCACTACTTTCGGTGCTCTCCTCCATATCCGAGACTTGGCACCAGTCTATTACTGACTGGCACTATCATGTCAGTGGAAACAGAAACATTTCTGGACTTTAGGTTAAAACACCCGTGTTTGTCACCAGTGGAAACGAGGAATCACAATCCTAGCAGGGCAATACATTTAGGCCAATCCACTTCTCCAATGTCGTCTGTGTTGTCGCCTACTGCTGTCAGTCGTGCAACCCGGACAAACATACAACAATAGTCTTCCATAGTTTGATCCACAACCCGTAGCGTACAATAAAGCATATCATCACACTATTCACCCCTTAACTGGGAACAAGGGACCTCAAAACACTACAGCTAAATGTCCACAATATCATGGATTTAGTCAATTCCATTTCATTCAGTTTCACACCTCCCAGACGAGCTTAAAAGGGTGGGGACCTATACTTTTCAGATAAGCAAATATTATGCAGGACACCTGATTAACATTAACAAGGGTCTGCTCTAGACTTAGTGTGACCAGACACTCTTCTTCATTGAAAACAAGCCCATTACTGGTCCTATTTTTGTTACCTACACAGAAATGTTTTCCTGTTCCCAATAGCTTGAAAGTTTTTGGGACACCTCACAGTAACAGGGTTTAGGGGCCAACAACCACACACCACGGCCTAACCATGTTAGGCCGTGGTGTGTCACCTAGATAAATCATTTCAATGTTCCTTTTGTTATTTAGAATCCCAACAGATTCTTAGGGAAAATACAGAAACCCACTTACCACATAAAAGAAAATTCCCTCACCTTCATAATTTGTTCTGTCTGTTTTCTCAAAATTCCACTCAGCATTCTCATTGTAGTGTAGACACAAACTATAGAGGAAAGCAAAACATCTTATTGTTTTACATGCATGTGACAGAGTAAGTTGCTGCCTGAGTTCCTCTGGAGATAAGACAATGTTCTTATATGAACAGGACGTTACACATTTTTTATTGTGAACCACTTAACATTTACGTCGGCACATTTCAATCAATTTGAAAAATTAGTGTTTTAAGACATGATTCATAGGCACTACACACAGGGACAATACTTATACAATCTTACTGGCCTTTTATTGTGTTCAGCGTAAGGCACACCTGTGCAATACTCATGCTGTCTGATCAACATCTTGATATGCAACACCTGTGAGGTAGTGCCCACTAAGCCAGATTTAGACAGATTTGTGACAAATATTTGAAACAGGCCTTTTGTGTACATAGAGAAAGTCTTAGATCTTTGAGTTCAGCTTATGATAAATGGGGGCAAAACTAAATTATTGCATTTATAATTTTGTTCAGTGTATGTATGCCTTCGTGGCCCCATCCCCAGAAAAGGTGGGACTATTGGATAATCCATCCGGATAATGAAGTTGAAATCTTAACATACTGTGTGGGATATTTCTATAAAATGCATAAATAACTTTATACTTATGAAAATATTAATTTGCAATGTATAATCAGGTTGTTTTATTATAAACATATTAATGTGGAATCCACACTCACAGTAAATGACTTTTGGGATAGGACGAATTACACATACAGACAATGACTAAGTTCATCATAATATATGTCTTATGCTGAGAGATAGTCATGAGCAGGCAATTACCTTGAGCCCAGAGAGGGGCATTTCTAAAGTTTACTGCCTTTGTATCCACTGTTGAGGTGTCCTGAGTGTGGCCCATGAGCTGGTCATAAAGCATACTCTGTGATACGAGATGACCTGAGTGTGGCCCATGAGCTTAACGTAACACTTACTTTGTGGACAATGATGGACATGACCCAAGTATGAACCATAAGGAGGATGTGAATTACCATCGCAAATTACGAGCATTCAGGGAGGTAGAAGAAGCGCACCCCACTCAGGGGGGTTGCCAACCAGACAAAGTGAGATGGTGTAATGTGTGAAAGTTCTGTATAAAAGCCATGGTCCGGACTCAGAACATTGGGGGTGTATCTGCAGAAGGACCTGGCTTTAATGTCTGTCATTATTGTATGATTTTCATTAAAGTCTATTGGATTCACAAAGTCCTGAGTTGAAGTGCATTTGTTTTTAGTAGAGTAGTTGATTTTCCATGAAAATACCAGGTTATAAGGGCCACATTCAGCTGCAAATTGTTCTTGAACATTGCACACAGAAATCCTATAAACCGAACATCATTCATAAATATACAATCTACCGACATTCATGCTGAATATTCCAGAAAGTAAACATTTAGTAAATGCATTTTAGGAATGTCAAACGAGGGAGATAGAGTTCATGCTAAATCCCCCAACCTCATGTGACTGGAAACAATGATGTAATCAAGAGTTTAAGGCTATAGCAATTCAGTAGCAGGTCAGTAGTCAGGACTCCCTTTCCACTGTAGCTTACTTGACAATGAATATTACTTAAACATATACTGGAGTTCCATGGAAAAAATAATATGTGATTTGTTCAATCAAGGGTGTGGATTTGCGGTACAAGTAGGACATGAACCGAGCCTGGTCAAATTTCCTCTTAAGACTATTACATTTAGAATGTAGTCTGTACTCTGCACTAAATGAACCATACCAATGTCTTCAGTAAGCTTTAGTAAGTGAAAGTCCTGTGTTGCCTTGACTTCAGGATGTATCCTAATGTGGAAGTGATCAAAATGAGCCACACAATTTCAGTCCGATTTTTGTCACAACAAAATTGGGCACGTTCATAAACATGCTAGTTGTTTTATCAATACAATATAGTTTAAGGACTTTGATTCTGTTGATTTTTTTTTTTTAGGGATACAACAGTTAATTTGCTTGAGCAAGTGGAAGAGGGGGTCTCATTTCATGCAAGTGTTTTTGCATTACCTCCACGCCTCTACGATTTCTTTAGGCCAGCTTCCAGTGTACAAAAGAAAAAGGTAGGTGAGGAAATACATTTGAGAAAAACCTTTCAGATTACGTGGACGTTAAGTCATACCGAATTGTTGGAGGCCTTCCATGGCAACATTCATGCCCTCAGACGTTGCAAAACGGGACCCATCTGCTCACCTCCATGGTTGATGAACGGTTTTAAATGGATTATGTCACTGGATCAACACATACACGCATATGTTCCTCACGTGTACTCCCAGGAAAAGTACCGAATCCACATCAGTGTGCAGTAAACAGTCAAATGCATGCAATCCAACTTTACTTTTTTAATATGTTGTATATATAGATGGTTCATCCATACACCAACCAAAAGCTTGAGACCTTCACGATCAAGTCAAATTGTACATGCTTCGATGAAGTATCCAATTGACTTTCAGTGCTCACAACACATCTCGTATCCAAACTGAAAACCAAGAGCATTCTTTTTTTCAGGAATCTAGAATGTTTCCAGCAGCAAAGGTGCCACCCAGTATTCTACACCGTAACCAAATACATTTGACAATCAGCCATTACAGAAGAAGTCGCTTGCAAAGTAACAAAGTTACAGCTGTTTGTGTTTTAAATAGTCTTAATTGGTTTAAAAAATTTGCAGTCTGATACAGAAGGCTAGGAGACCTGAACAATATGAAAGTGCTAGTCATTCATTTACAGAGATCAGGCATCACATAGTGCTATGAAGTATCCAATATGCTACATATGAATACATTTGACACCTTACAAATGCCTCTGGTTGGTTTTAGCAAGGCTACTTAAAAATCAAGAACCTTGGCTTTTATATACATAACAAACATGAGAATTTGTTAATGCAGAAAGTAACGCAGACAACACTACTGCCAGAGGTATAATCTTATCATCACGGCCTTTTGGCCAAAACAGTGAAAATGATGAAACATTTAGTCCCATTATCAATTTCAAATTGTTAAGCCCTCCCGTTTTGTTTAAGTGGGAAAAAAGAGTTGCTGTCATGGTATCCTCCTCCACAATGGATCCCAGAAGACAACGATGTTCAGAGCTTCTTTTTTCTCTTGCTTCGTGCTCAAGTTCTTGGTTTGTTTTCCCAGCCATTGGTTGCATTTGGTTGCCTTCCCACTTCTTCTGGTGCTATTTCCAATTTGATAGTCAGATTGAAGAGTGAGTGAGAAGAACCAGTTCTGGAACCACTACTTAAGGGAACAACACAAGCTTTTTTCACTTCACTACAATCAGTCACAGAGTAATAAAAGGGAGAAGGGATGATGACTCAATTCATTCCTGGAGCATTGCCTCCAAAATTGAAATTAGTTGGCACCACTTCTGGGACTGTGAACTTGTATCCGCCATGTTTCTCGATCATCTTGGATTCTGGAATGAAAAGAAAACAGGACAATTATACAACAGAACAACCACACAAATGGTGATTTCCTATGAAACAGCTGGATGGCTGTTTAACAAGAGATTTCCTCACCATGCGCGGCCCGTCTCTGGTCTGCAAGTGTGCCGATGTCATGAAGATGTTTTCCTTGTTCCTCGTCAAGGCTTTGTGTTAATGCCTGGTACCATGCCGGGTCACGAGCCTGGATATCTGAGTGGTAGAAAATCAAACCGGGATTAGTTTGCCCCCCATTACGAAACCATTCACACTTGTACAAAATCCAACTTACTAGTCCTTTTTTTATACCTCAGACAAATGCATGTCTTTAACTGATTAACATGCTGCTTTGAACAGAAGGGACACAGAACATGACCCAGGACCCAAGCATGACCCAGTGACCCCCGAGACAGTCAATGTCTCGTTTCCACGCATCTTAATTGCTGAATGTCTTACAGTCATAATGCATGTAAATAACTGCATTTTGTTTACAACATTGGGTGTAAACCAATGCATTTATCGTTTATATAACACAGTGTCCTTAACCTGACAACCCATTGTCTTTCTTGTAAATTGGAAAAGGCCTCCGTACTCTGTAGTATGGCTTTGAAGATCTGGTACTCATCCACTAGGTTGTCTTCATCATCCACGGCAGTAGTGTAGCCCTCCAGCGCAGTCTCCTCTGCATCATCCTCCTCCCAGTCCTCATCATCTCCATCCTCTCCAGCGTGCTTGGCCAGCATCTCCAGGTACTCTTGGCCCTCTTCATCAATGTCATCTTCATCACTGCCCAGCTCGGCTGAGAAAAGGCACGATTTGAGAGTTTGTCAGATAACATTTAATATTACAGCAAACCCTCGACCGATGCAGTTCTCCATTCAGCTGGATATTACTGCATTTAACGAGAGTGAAACAATTGGACTTGAGTTCAGAAAACAGCATAAAAGGCTCACCATTCTCCTCATCTTCATCCCCATCTTCATCATCCTCATCCTCGTTCTCATGCTCTGCTTGACAGGCGTAGGCCCTCTTTAGGCCGTTGAAGAGGAGGATGGCTGCCGGGAGCAGTTGACCGGCCACCTGGTTGACCGCCTGGGGCCTCTGTTCCAGGTCAATGAGGGCACACAGGCCAAGTACACACATCTTCCGGTCATGGAGCCTGGATGGGAAAACAACACGCCGTTAGCGCAACACGGTTGAGGTCCCAGTGCACAGGACTTTCTTCGTACTTTGTTTGGAAGTGTGCAGGACATCAGAGAAACCAGGCGAGTTGTAAACGTGAGTGTCTTTCCAGAATCAGCTTTATTGGGCAGGTATGTGTACACATACGAGGAATTTGACTCTGGATTATACAGACTCAATGTGCTGACTCATAAAAGACTTAAACAAAGGACACTCAACAAGAGTCACCGACTGCAATAAACAGTACACATAAATACATATAATAAACCAAACCAAACAACATAGCAAGACTGGTGAGACAGTAGTGCAATGAGGGTATAAAGGGTGCTGGAAATAAATCTTATTGTGCAGGTATTATTTACATGGACAGTGGATTTGATCTATATGTCTATATATAGCAGAGTGCAAGGCTCTTACCCCAGGAAGCAGTCAATGTCTTTGAGCCACTGGGAGATGAAGTGGTTGGTGATGGGCTCAGTGTTGTTGGGAAAGCGCAGGTTCTCCAGGGTGTTGAGCAGCAGTGGGGGGCTGTAGTAGAGGGCAGCGATGGCCACCTGCAGGCACATGGTCCTCAGCTCACTGGTCTTCACCTCCCGGGTCAGCCTCTCCAGGGCAGCTGCCACAAACAGAGGCACCACCTGCACGACAGCCAGGTAACAGCAGAGGGAAAGACCCACATTACAGAAAACGGTTACGCTGACATTCCAGTAGTTCAAATGAGATGGAAAAGTCACAGCCTGACACGTTTTAGTGTCCAGTCAGACATTCACCTGATCAATTCCACGTCCTTTGCACTGCAGAATAACCACCTCCAATAGCTTGGCTGCATGGCACTCTGGGTCCTCACCTGGATCCCCTGTCAGGACCTGCACAGAGAACATCATCAAACAAACAGTTCCCACCCGGCAAGAACTCATCGGAAATACCAGCCCATCACCGTAAACGACCTAACCCCGTGAAGACAGCACAGGGCAGCCAGTAACTGTACCTTCTTGCACATGCTGTAGATAATCTCCAGGTATTTAGTGTCAGACAGGAGCGTATCGGTGTCAACCGTGACATAGTTGTGAAGGAGAGGCATCATGTCTGAAAAAGTCACATTCACCAGGTTATAGCCGGCTGAGGAATATGCAACATATAACATATAATACATTACTAAAATAAAAATAAAAATTTGCCAACAGCCATGTCAAGAGCTTTGTAAAAGCACTGACAACTGCTGATGCAAAAAGGCTTTATAAATAAATGACTGATGACAGGCAAAGCCAGGACTCCCAGACTGGTGGGCTGCTGTGTACCTGTGAAGTAGTCAAATCCATCCTGTTGAAAGACTTCAAATACCAAGGGGAGAAGCTGCCACATTTGTGGAGAAACCTGCTGGCAGGTCAGACTGTGGGCCAGAGACAGGATCTCCTCATAGAACTCTGAGGGAGCGATAAACCACAGGCAGGTTTGTCAGGGGTAAATACACAACAACAGTAGTCAGTCATAGAAATTATGCAGGGCGCCTCGCCCCTTGCGTGTGTCAGAGGAAGGTGCAAGGATCCAGGTGGAATGTGGTGAAACAGAAAGAGGCCGGAGACTTACCTAGAACGTGTTGCTGCAGCACTGTGCCAATCACCTGCAAGCAGATGCCCTCCAGCTGCTGGGTGATCTGAAACAGAAACCTTTTAGATAAGAGCTCTGGAAGACAACACTGAATCACCAGAAACGTTACCTTTATATGCAGTGATACACAAGCAGTCAGTTCGATGGTTTAGTAGCTACAGGCATATCACAAAACACACTACTTTGATAGCCATTGTGGGCAAGGACACTTTGATGAAAGCCTTCTGAATAAACAGCCGATCGTGTTACAGTCAAAGACCATGAGACAAGTACACAAGAAATTAATCGAAATCATCTTCTGTTGTGTAACAAAGAGGATTTCTACACAATCCTTGAGCAACATTTGCTGTTCGGGTTGTTTCCAAACGATCGGTGATCTTATGTTCCTGCAAAATTGTGGGCAGTGAGCCACTATGCTATTTGTAGACGCTGCCTCGGATGGTGAAGCACTTTGAAGTGAACAGAGTGTGTTCCCAGGAGTGGGTGGGCGGCTGGAAACATTGGCAGGCAGCACCGGGCACAGCCACAGGAAGTGGCACATGGAGGCGAGCCGCTGCGCTGAGTGGGTGAGCGTTAGGTTGACTGGCTACAACGCGTCACGTCCGATCCAGAAAGGCGCACGGGTCAGCCCAGCTCATGGTAGTGTTTTGGCGGTTTGATGGCCCCACTGACAAGTCGCGCCAGGCCTCACCTCTTTGTGGTCTTCCACCACACTGAGCAGGGTGTCGATGGTGTTCAGGATGCCCATGGCGGTCACAGCCTTGTCATCTCCCCCCTCCTCGTCAGGGCCCGTCTGGATGACCTGGTTGAAGGTCATAGCCTTGGAAGACAGGGAATAACAGCCGTAAGTGGACTTCCCTCAGACCGAGTCAGATGAACCGGAAACGGATCAAAGGGGAACCTCCTGCTCAGACCACCGGGGACACACTCACCAAGTGCTGAGTCATCTCAACGGCGATGGGGGTGACTTCTTCACTGTACTCGCAGATCATCTTCTGGATGACGTTGGTGAGGTCATCGTTCTCGGTTTCGCGTACAATGTGCAGGAGGGCCTGCATCACGGGCCGGATGAAGGGAGTGATGTACTCTTTGGCTAGGAGACATGACGGAGGAGCATGAGGTGAGACTACCAGCCGATTCAGACATCTACCGTCTTAGGCTAAGAGTAAAGGAAAGGCCTGCTGTCCATTTACATCTATGTTGTGCTGGGAGTCTGGTGGGAGGAGTGTAGTGCTCGTCATCTACCTTTCTCTTGGTTACTGATGAGGACCTGCAGGGCGATGGCTGCCTCCACTTTGACAGGCATCTCGTTGTCATTGATCAGACAGAGCCGGGTCAGCTCCAGGGCAGTCTGCAGGTTCTGGTCACTCTTAAACTTGACCTCACAGAAGTAATGCAGGACCCAGCAGGCCTAGGAAGGGGAGTACATAGTTAATAAGGTTAACCCACTGGTGTCCAAAATATTCCCAGGCCCTCCTATCATGTGGGCTCCTCCTGCGAACAATACAACACAGAAGAACTTGAGCCCATTAAATCATAGATTCAGTAAAGTCATGAATTTATTATGTTGAGAACAGTTTATTGTTAGCGATAATCTGCCTTAGTCAATGAAACTAGAAAACCTTCAAGCTTTCGGGGTCTCATTCTTGACAAAAATACAAGCCCACAATACATACATGCCCCCCCCCTCTCACCAGTGCAGCCAAGGGACAGACTGGTTCTGTGTGTAACACTTACTCTGGCTCTCATGTAGCCCAGCTCACTGCGGAACAGAGGGAAGACATGGTTCTGCAGCATGAACTCCATCTGGTCCTTGTAGACCTTTTTCTGTTGTTTTTAATGGGGGGAGATAAAAACCTTTGTTAATAACAAGGAATTTTAGTATAGCATCGGACAGTCCTGTGGGATCTATTAACTCAAAAAAAGTTAGATGGACAAATTATACCATAGAAGGCCTGTCCCCACATCCACTATAAGAACTGAAACATGAGACTCAACATCTGTTGCTTCGGTCTCGTGGCTTCCCACTGTACGTGGCCAACCAACCAGTACACACAAGCAGATAATGTCTGTCTCTGTCTCTCTGTGTGTGTGTGTGTGTGTGTGTGTGTGTGTGTGTGTGTGTGTGTGGTCTGAGAGCAAAGTCCTGCACTTTGCTCATGTTAACGACTTTCCTTCCAGAATGTGAACATAACATTGGGCTGAGTCCATCTTGAAGTAATAAAACCAAGTCACACTGTCAGCAAGCCCATTTAATACCTGTTAGATCAGGCCAAAAGGTCAACTATAAAAGAGAAGCTAGCAAGTGGTTTGGTCGATCACCTTGAGCAGGATTTCAGCCAGAGAGCCAATCATATGCAGCGCTCCGTCCTTTTTCCTGGGGTCAGAGCCGGGCTCGGTCAGGATCTGATAACAGAACCCCATAGTCTTCTGCAGAACCTGATGAAGAAAGAAATGCCTTCAGTTCAAAGTTCTGCTGAGTGGTATATCCTGGCCAACGGTTTCACTTTCAACACCAGATCCCAACATTGTCGTTGTTGAGACACTCTTTTCAACAGGTCTGTGCTGTTGTTGGAATAACACAGTACTAATGACCCACAGCAGAACCAGGCAGGCAGAAATCTGAAAAACACCGGCTACAGAGGGTGTCTCCCAACATGGCACCTTATTCCCCATGCAGGACACTAGCTCCCAACAATACCCATGGAGCTCAGGGGGGAAAAAATATGCGTTCTATAGGAAACGAAGGCAGGATGAAGGGACAGTTAGTTGTTGACCATGCCAGGATAAGGTGGTCCCAGTTCTCACATCACAACAATCACTCACTTCTTTCCTCTTGTTGCAGGAAGTGAAGAGCAGCGTCTGGGCAGCCGTGGTGGGAGAGATGAAGTCCTCAAACACATCTGAGAAAGGACAAGGCAGAATAAGCGGTTAATTAATCACATGCACGCCGTCTCCAATTCCAGCGGACATTCCTTCTGAATGACCAGAAACAACCAAACAGACTAAATCACTTTCAGATGTCCAAAGCAAAATGGAGGCGAGTTCCTCTTCCTTGAGATGACGTCACTCCGCCAGGCACGTACCGAACTTCATGCGGATGTACTCATACGGGTCCTCCTCCCACAGCTCCTGGTCACTGTCCGTGTAACACATTAGGGGGAACACGACATCCTGAATGATGCCCTGGATGTGTGGTTTAAGGTTCTTCCAAGTGACGGCGTGTGCGATTCCTTGGTTGATGTAGTTGAGTGTCTGCTGGAGGACTCTGGGAGCCACGTATTGCTTCTCCTTGTACTGATACAAGACCTTCAGCAGCACCTGCTCAGACAGACAGGTGGATCAGTTCCAATTGACCGCCAAGTAGACTGACATCCAGCTGAAAGGCCAATTAAGCTTTAGGCAAATGTATGAGGTTATGTTGTTACCTGCTGGGCTCCCACTGCATAACCCTTAAGGAAAAGATCGGCAAACTCTGTGTACTCTTTGGTAGTGTTGCCTGGGCTGCCATACCTGACAGGAGTTAAGAGTGTGATGATAATATTAATACTTTGATCAGTGACTCACGGCTATGTGTTAGGTTGAGGAGGCTCACCTCTCGAAGAGCCTGGCCAGGATGTGGAGGGCCCACTTCTTACACTTCCACCAGGGCAGCTCCGGCCTCTCGTCCTCGTCCACCTGCATCGTCTCCTGTGGGGCATGGAAACGGGACAAATCAGTACGCCCTCAGTTGGCAGCGTCGCCGTCGAGCCCGATACAGCCTTCACAGTACAGCTCATCTGTCTGGGAGCTACTTGGTTTGTTTCATCAAAGCCATCGTGCTCCCGTCCTTTTTGCTCGCCCTACCACAGTAAATCTGCCCTCACCGGTGGCACGTCTCTGTCCACCACAGTCTTCAGGATCTCCATCCACTCAGTCAGGTTCTGTCTGTTGATTAGCTCCAGGGGGAGGTTATACTGTGGACAGAATAGGAGAAACCCTTTCAAAACCCTCGGCTGTATTTGTGTGACAGTACAGGCAGTACAGAGACAATTCAAAACAATACATTTGTTCTCCCAGGTAGTCAAATGCTATCTTTTAGAAGCCAAGCTATCCACCAAAGTTTAGGTTTGAGCCTTCTCTGACATGTGACATAGCAGCATAGTTGGGGGCAGTTTCTGGTTAGTTAACGGGGGCTGTCGTGTCTGTATAATGGAAGGAGCGAAATTTAAGAAGCAGCATTCAAGAAAACTTAACATTGAATTAGGGAGTTAAGGAACACTTAGCTAGACTGGACACAACAACAACGTTCATGGAAAGATTTGCATACATAGCAACCAAGACACCAATTTCTAATTATTTCAAAGAAATAACATTTTCAGTTGTTATTCAAGTAGCCTTTTGCCTCTGATTCATGCTTTGTTTGGTGAACAGTTACATCCAAATCTATTGCCTTGGCAATCTACACAAAAGATCTGGAGGCACCACCAGTCAGCAGCCCAGACAGCTGAGTCCAGTGCCCACCATGGGGGAGAACACATACAGTAGGAGAAACCAGGGGGCCCCCCAGCCTTCCTTTTTGCTGCCAACCAGACTTAACAGTGGGCCCATAGAGGACACTATAATACCATCCTCAAAACCAGCGTTATGGAAAAGCAGCTCAAAGAACTCAACAATCACATCCCCGTTTAAACAAAAGGACCCAATGGCACCTTTGACCTCCAATACAGACCAACATATTAAACACAACCAACATTATATCTGCAGATTCTCAGTAGTACCTGGAAGAGGGCGTAGAGGATCTTGAAGATCTGTTTCTGCACCAGGACAGAGTCACTCGAGGGGTCAGGGAGCAGCTGGATGAAGCGGTCCTTCAACATGGGCATGAAGATCTGCATGGCCGCCACCAGAGGAGTGCGCTCGTCTGGCTTCTTGTACCTGCCGAACAACAAGGCATCAGACACCAGAAGAAACCACTCACACTCAATGGAGAACACTGACTGTCACAACTCTGTGGATCATCTGGTGAAGCTTGGCACTTGTTATGCAAGCACATCGGGTTAGATTTCTGCCAAGTAGACTGATGGGAAATTGATGCATGCATGACTAAGTGCTTTTTAGCCACCATGTAAGAGAGGGTATGTGGTATGTCACCAGTGTAACCATAGTGAGTAGCTGTTCAAAGGCAAGACACTAAACAATGTAAAAACAACGGTGGAAAAAATATTTATGGAGTCAGCATTGTGCTCTTGAACCACCCAGTTCAAAATACTCGTGACACTCGGTGGTTCCAGAAAAAGGAGCACTCCATGTAGTGGATTGGGTGCCATGTGGGTCATATGTACAGAATTACTTCAATAAAGAATCCTTACTCGTAGTTTTTCACCAGCTGGTAGAGGCAGAGAAGGATGCCCAACCAGCCGGCGCTGTTGTCTGACTGCAGGTAGAAGCCAATTTTGTCCACAATGGCGGTCCACTTGCCGGGGTAGTCATGTTTGATCATGTGATGGATGCATGTCGTCAGCTGCACTCTGAAAGGTTGAAGACAGAACACAGTTGGAGGACCGGCTGGCTGATGACGGGGATCCGTGCAGTGAGCGCAGCAGAGGACTGTCGGCTCACCTGATGCGCTCGGGGGAGTGGATGATGGCCTCCACAATATTGTCTCGGATAAACTGCCTGTCCTCCTCTGGGATGTTATTGACAGGCGTCTCGGTGCCAGTGCAGTCCCCCTCGCTCCAATGTTGGGTCACCATGTTCTTCAGGTAGATCACACCTGGGCAGGAGAGACAGGCACTGAACTGACTGAACAGAATACAGACAACAGATATTCGATTATATGGGGATCACATGTCATTCTGAGATAAAGACAGAGACCGGGTGTTGTGAAAGAGCATTAGTTCAGACGGCAGAAGCAGTCTCCTGACCAGGGTGCTTCAGGGTAGCTCCTCGTGCTCAGGCTAAGGGCGGAAAACAGCCGCAGTTGGCCTGGTAAGAAGAGGAGCTCTTGGAGCCCACAGTTCCACCACAGAGCTGGTCCAGCTCATTTAAATCACCATCCAAGGAGCCACTGAAACAGTCATCCTCCAACTGCAGATTTTATCTGCCTCCCATAAACTGATGGGAAACTACCAAGAGGTCAGGTCCTTGAGTCACTCGTGAAACTGAAGGACTGCAGAGGTAAGTGTCACAGTGGTTCCCTCTAATGCTGTAGCTCAGGGATTGTTTACATTACATGAGGGAATAAAAAAAAACAGGAGATAAACTTCTCATTCCCATATCGTTTGAATTTACAGGATTGTGGCTGTCAATCTTGAGAAAATCGAGTGATATGCGTTAGCGCTCCATAAAAGAATAACGACATTTTCAGAGACATGTCGAAGAAGTCTCAAGACGCTAGATTATTTTGTTGTCTGAACTTGCAGATATCGGTAGCTTGAGACGGCACCTTCTGAGATAGCATCCGCCACATTTTTGATAGAGCCCCCACAGAGTTATGCAAGTGTGAAGACAATGGTATCAAGTTTCCGGGCCGTGCGCTTGAATATTGCTTGATTTTCCTGCAAGTGATGCCCCCAATGCTGTGTGGTACGTCTCAAACATGCTGCTGTAAATTCAAACGCTTTGGAATTGATTACGCAAACTACGATGAATCTATGCAGCATTTTATTCTCTCTCGCAATGTAAATAAGCCCATAATCCAGCCAGTCAGTGCTGACACAGCAAGATTCTCACAACTTCCCCACCCGTTACTGTGCCCTTCTGTCCTGCCCACCATTTCAACATCCCCCTAGACCACAGCTAGGCAACGGTTTCTGGTGAGGCCCAGGGCATACGGGGTCCAGATTAAACCTGGTCTGCCCACCCCTGGCCTAGACAACCCATATATTCTCACACTGAGGCCAGGAATAGAAGAATAAAATGAGAAAACAACAGAAGACTGACCGCTATATTATTTTAAGGGTGGAAAACAGACAGAAAACGTGTGTCATAAGCAGCACAGCATTTGTCCTCATTAAGAGGGCGACATGGGTTTGATCGCTGCCATTATAGGAAGCCCTCAGGTATTCCAATGATTTAGCCTGCTGAATGGCCTGTGGCTGCGTAAATGCTTGACTCCACCCCGTGGGTGTCAGATTACAGCAAATGAGCCTTATTACCGTGAAATGTGGGGCCAAACTGCAGAGTAGGACGTCCATGTGAGTAGAGGTGCCAAAGCCTCTTAACCCATGTCAGCTATGATATATCGTGAACCACTGCAGGTCCTCCAGCTGCAGAGTTGATTCAAGGTTCACCCCAGCAATGATATCATATCAGGAAAAAAAAAGTTTAATAAAAGCTGAGGTGGGCTTTGGTTTCAGCTTGAAGCAGCGTTCATTAAGTTGCTGGTAAAATGTCTCTCTGTGACCAATAAATAAAAGGCTCCAATAGAGATTGTGCTGCATTAAATGGTCTTGTATGTTTTCAAACAGGCCCAGTTCCGATATTCAATGCATGCCAAATATGGTCATGAAATTTACAGAGACGTCTAAAGAAATTGGAAGACAACGTTTGTCAGATTACCCCAACACTCTTGATTTTATAGCAATTATCAATGACATCCATTTTCTGTTACCTGCTTGTCTGATTGGCAAATCCAGCTGATCAGACATGGTGACTTGGAGTAGAGTTGAGACAAAATTCACCTGGGTGTGACCCTGTGAATTAAAGCAGAACATTATTGATAAATATTAAACACTGGTTACACTTAGATGACACAACATGATTTTTTCCTTCTAAGAACCATACACAAAACATAACCCTAATGTAGACACTTACCCTTTAAACACAAAAATAATTAACACTAATCCCAGTAAATTTGACTCTAAATCGGATCCCAAAAATGGAAATGGTATCGTTCCTTATGGGGATGTTATTGTCAGGTATTACTATCTTACTAGGGAGATCAAGTCTACCCCTGCATGTTCATTAGGATGTATAAATCTAATTACCGGAGGCAGGGTTGAAATAAAACACTGGCCATACTTATCGCTTATCGTGAACTTGATTTTAACTTTGAGGAAAGATACTAGCATGCTTTAACGCGTAAGTTATGGGGGGTACTGTCTTTACAGACCTAATTGATACACACTTCAGTATTTTACTTTAGTATTGCCAGAACTTCAAAAACGTTGGTTTGGTCTCCATTAACTGAACTGTTCAAGTGGAAGAGGTGCTGTTGGTTTCCCATTAGTTAATTGAGAAATCCCAATAAAACTGAATGGAAATGTAATAAATAAAGTCTAAGATGATGCATGCAAGCAACCTGGTCCTTAATGCGTTTTCAAGTTTGAATGGTGTCTCTAGCTAAAACGCTGTTTGAGGAGTACAGTGCTAAATAAGAGTTTGGAAATTGAAACTGGGGACTCTGGCTTCACAAGAGCTCCTCCACCACCAGTCCCTAAATTCTGAAAGACATGGCTACTGTATCTATTCAGGCCATTAGTAATGTTGGTTGGTAGTACCACACCAAAGTTCCATCTACTCAAAACAACCAGTCTCATGCTGTGACAGCTGGCCGTGATGTGGCTCACTACATTGTAACTTCTGCCAAAGGATATTGTGGTGTCATACGCAGCTAGAGGCAGAGCTATGTAAATCATGTACTGTAAAACTGTACTGTACAATACTTTAGCTGTAAAAATGACAGTGTGTCAATGGGTATCATTGGTCGCCCCTTTGCCTCAGAGATTGGTCCAGATTGAGATTTGCTTCAGCGGGCTCTGACGCTGCACATATCAGTTATGACTTCAATCCAGGTTACTCATCAGATTGGAAATCCAAGGCAAATGTTAATGCAATGATGGATGGAAAACTGGCAAATCACAATGCAACAACACCCATTCATGAGAGCAATAAAACAGTGCAGAGGAAAATGAATCACAATAAAAACTGCTTCCTGTTCTGAAGATTGACACTACGCAAGGCTTTAGGAGTAAACTTATTTGCAAGCATACACTATGGAGGCCTCTTCACGGGTTCGCGTGTGAAACAGAATGATGACATCCAAAAGAAAATAGCTACCTACATTGTATTGAATGCCTCTAGAATAAATCTGATTGAGCTGGGCAAAAAATACATTAGGCTACTGAGTAAAAAGGCTAACAAAAATGATAATTGTTGGCACATTTCAAAGTTTTGTTTTGTGAGCGATACTTGGAGGAATTGTTAATTTGGTACAATGTAAACTGGCAGTCTTGATGAATCTTTTTTTAATAATAATTGTTTACATTGAAGAAAACAGTTGTTTTTCTTTCTTCTCAGGCATTATGGCTTGTATCATTCCTGGGTTAGTGTTGCATCTTATGCTAAACAAACTGTACTTGCAAAATATGTAAGGGCTGCATGAACACATGGGCTGCTAGCAGCAGTTAATATGAACCGCTGCTAGACGTTCAAATGAACAACTGAGTTGAACGAGTCACTGCAAAAAGTCAGTAAAAGAATTGTTCAAATAGATTGAGCCATTTGCAAACAGCAAGTCACTAGTGTCAATGCATTTGTTGGATACTTTTGTCAAAAGTTTTATCGGTCAATCTCCATTGTAGATTACTGGAATGCCAAAATGCTGCTAAACTGGAGATCAGACTTCAGATGGAGTTCTCCAGACTTTATGTTTTCTAGATTTAATTTTAGATGGAGGATTCTACAGTGATGGTTCATCAGATTGGGTTTTTGGGATGTTTTGTTATAAACTGTCTACATCTCTTTCCAACGATCTTTGATGCTGTAGTATCACTAAGGCCTCCAGTAATGCACAGAGGGGACCAGCGCTAGAAAATCTTTGAAGCATGTGGGATGTTTTATTAGACCTACAGGCATATTGTTGAAACACATTAGTTTCAGTATAATGTTAACATTTTTATTCTTTCACATTGAAGTTATACAGCGGTTAGTGAAGAAGTATTGTAAAAGCACTGCACATCTTTAGGTACTTTAGTAAGAGAAAACTCTGGACTTTCTCTTACACAGTGCACAATTATCATGCTTAATAGCTCATAAACAGGTCTTCCAAAAAGACATCTGAATTCAGTTATTATTCAACAGTAATTTATATTTTATTGAGGAATAATTTACTTATCTAGTGTGAAACAGAAAAAAAATCATCATCCATGGCATGGTAATTTGACCAGCAATATTTTCTGTTTTAAAAGGCTAATTTACTCATAATGAATATGGTATCTTCATAGTCTTCCCCTTCATAATTTCGTTGTAAAGTCATTATCATACTGCATTTACTTTCTTAAAGCTGAATGTAAACAGTTAAAACATTAATATTTTATGCAATGGATAAATATCCTAATGTTTTTAGTGTGTGTGTGGATTTGTCTACTCAGAAAATGTCCTTCAGTAGCCCACCTTACACTGTCCTAGAGTATTGATTCAATAACCAAAGGAAGTTCCCTTATTTAATGATACTGTAAAAGCGTATTCCATTTAGGCCTGCATAATTTGTCATTATTGCATATATAGCTAAATTCCCAACGCCACATCATCAATGTCAGACCCTGCAAAATCAGCAGACTAGATGACTACCATCCTCTGAACACCTCTGTCTCAGCCATGAACTGTCCCTCAACCTTTTGGAAGATGGTGCATTCGAAGACTTGGCCTCAGTAGGATGACGTGGCATGACATCTCTTTGATAGCACTCTGAAGTTCCAGACATCCAACACATTTCCTACTCACGTAAACTCACATCACAGTTACTTTCAAACTCACGGCCAGCCCATGCACTATCATTTCAAGACACTAGTAAATTGTGATTTGTCAAGATATCTAATACACACACAAGCATGAAATTTGTCTAAGTGGACTGCATTCATTTTACAAAAAACTGACTAGTAAAATAAAATGCGTCTCATGATTTACTTACACCACCACTTAAAAACTGTGAAAACTATTAAGGCCTAACTGGTTCTGATGAGACAAACCTAAGCAAGAAAAAGCAGCCTCCTTCCCTTGCAGATACCAGTGCACTCCACAACCTCACCCTGGATACCTCACAACATGATTCAGATCTAACAATCCAACTGCACATTCTTGATTTGTGAATTTGAACTCCAGGCTTTGTATACTCTGTTGTCATGAAACCGCAAAACAACGACCTCAGACTGTTGTATGGAGAAGTTCGTGAACCATTTTACTGTATACCTGAATAGGCCTACTTTTTAATAGTCTTATCAAATTTGAACATTCGAGATGATTACCAATAATAAAAATACATATCACATAAATAACAATTACTTGAAGTTCCCAAAACACAGTTTCATGACCACATCGTAGTTTCATCCACGTATTGCATGATAGCTACTGTATACGGGCATCATCGAATGACTCACTAGCTAACAACGTTGCTAACGTTAGCTGTTAACAAGCAACCTTCCCTTAACTAATTAGCGAATATTCGCACCCCCCCCCCCAGATTACAAACTATAATTTACAGTTGTTTATGTTGTGCCTTCCAAGTTAGCCAACTATCTGGTTAGAATAAATAAAGCCAAAATAGTTAACTAGACAACAGTTAGCATTTTAGCAAGGAACTGTAGTCCCTTACATTACAAGCAAAGCCAGAGCCCTTGATTTTACAAAATTGGTCACTGCTCTTTGGTACAAGCACATATAGAATGGTAAGGTACGTGAATTTATCATCAAAACAATTTTCTAACAAATATTTCGGTTGTCACTTCGTCCGACATTTTAGTCGACTAGTCAACTAGGAGTAGACAAACTCGGTGGGTTAACGTCAACTGGCTATGGACATAGTAGTAGGGCTGCTGGGCAATGTCAGCAGTAAAAAAAACACTTGACACGTGAGGCAGTTAGCAAACTTGCTCAAACATGTTATAGTTGTTTGTTAGGTAGTGACATTCCTAAACTGGATTGTATAATTTAGTGTGTTGTCGGTCTAACTGGTTGTTGGATTGTAAATGCCAGTGTCTTTCCACCAATTTAAAACATGAAAACCTCTGCAAGGCCAAAAGCTAACAAGTTAGCAAGCATCGCTAGACAAGGCTTTTTACTGCGTAGCTAGAAGCTAATTAGCAAGGAAGCTAATGCTAACTTCCCGCACGTTTTTAAAGAACCAGCTGCGGATTGACACAGTGGATTCGCTACGAACTGCAGATCTTTACGTTATTATAGAGTTGGAAACGTTTACACAACACAAGATAGTCAACCATTTGATGTTTCGAGGTGCGAACTGAGAAAATATATTTGATCTGTCAAAGTTCTGGACTGACTAGAGTCTACCATGCATGATCACAAGCTAGGACTCCATTGCATTTTGATGTGTGACAGAGCCAAGGCCCGATCCACACCACAACCGCCATCACATGTTTTTACCTCGTTTAGCTGTCTTTCCGCGGCTTCACGCAAGTTTGGGTCCATGGTCCCCCGAAGGGCCTCGATCAATACGTTAGGATCCATAGCTAAAGCTCTGTTATGGCTCGGAATCAGTATATCAGCAGTCTATGAATTCCCAGTCAATGCGCACATGGACGCACGGCTCTTCAGTTACCGGCGCGAAAGGAAGAAGTGGATGAAGTACCCGGATAGATCAGCGCCAAATTTCTCCAACTCGAACATCCGTTTGGAATTGTGGAACTATGGGAGATGCAGTTTTAGTTGCAAGACGTAATTCAAAAAATTAACCCTTCTGGAATCCTGCCTCTAATGTTCGCGAGACTCAGCTTAAACAATAAAACTAATATTTCCTTACCGAGTGAAACTAGGTAAGTGTGGGGTAGTTTTACAGCGTAGGTGTAAAATCAGTGTGAGAAAATTAAGAGACAACGCGGCAATGAAAGGCAAGCAAGATTGAATGAGAACTAAAGCTCAGGCACTGAACAGTTTTGTACATTAACCTTAAACATTTACTGTATTCTTGTCATTTATTCTGGCATAAAACATACAAAACATCTTAGACATGGGCCAGTTTCGTAGTCAAAGATTCAGCGTAGTACTGGTCTAAAAAAATCATTTTTTTAGTCCAGGACTTGTGTTAATCAGTGCCCTTAATAACACATAGTAAAGGAATCTCCCCATTTTGTTTGCATTCGTTACCAAACTTTTGGTTTATTTTTCTCCAAAATCAATTTTATTTTGTCCAACATGCAATAATGTCCTTTTTTGCAATGCTACACCAGTAGCTAGAGATCTTAAATCTAAGATGTATATACTGATTCTCATCTTCCTAAGCTGTTCTGCTTCTTTGCTTGGACGACCGGGAAGTCTACATCGGCACAGAGGGTCAATGCATTTCTCTGACAACAGCCACAGTGAAGCCTGCAAGTGCAAAACCTACCACAAGGAGTTAGCAGAATGCAGTGAGACAAGCCAGCTTTCTCTGACATGCCACGTGGTACACGATACTTAGCAGGGTTCTTGTTAAAGAGGCTCCCATTAGTATGTGTAATGTAATTAATTATGGTTTTGGAGGACAAACTAAGGTGTGAATAGACGTCTGGCACTTCAAACATATTAGTGCAATAATGTGCGTTAAGTTCCGAACACAATTGAACCATTTTACCACACTCGGGTCAAGCTGGGTAAGGGCAAGACTAGCCCTACCCTCATACAATGTCAAGCACACTGAAAGGTGTGAATGTCCAATAAAGTTTTCAAGATATATATTGTTGGTATTTCATTTTTGTGTTTTCAAGTTCCTCATAATGCTGATCATATCTTTGATTTAATTTCCTTCTGTGCAGCCTTATTGTTTTTGTAGTTTAGAGGCCAATGCCTTATTCTTCCCCAGAGCTGAGACAATACTCCAGGAAAGATGGAGAATAGCACTAGCAGTAGCTTGTTCTACCGTAATAAACTGCAAGCAGTGGAGTCCAGTCACCAAAATTTGAGTATGCTCAAGCAAATAACTTTATCTGGTACCTGGAGCATAAATATTTTGCTGAGTGACCATGCTTCAGCTACCTGAAGAGAGTAACTCTCTGAGATGTTCACATGCAAGATCATGGAGAAAAGGGTGACCACAGCAGGTGACAAGTAGCTACCAAACTGATCATCTATTGGCATAATACTGATGGTGCCTGAATGCACCATCATACAACAACGGAACCGACCACAACAGAGGGAATTGTGGACAATCAAAGAGGAAGCTGTCAAGAGCCCTCCCCTGCTGGCAGTTACCCTCCTGTTGCGTTACTTTCATGTACATTAACTTTGTGTTCACAGTCCAAAAGGACGACCCCATGATAGCTGATTATATATCAATAACAATACCCATATTATCACCTAATGTTGTGTTTGATCTATTTATCAATTCCATTTGCTATTTATGGCCTGTAGGCCTCATTCACGTGAGCTCATATATAGGGGTGTAGCTTTTTTCAAAAGGTGACGATAACTAACCTTTTCATCAAGTGAAAAGATGAGAGAATCATGGGATGTACAAGAAATAGTTGCAATACTGTATAACTGTAGTTTTATTGCGGACTACATAGAAAATGTATAAATGTCATTGCTCTCAACAGATTCAAACTTAGGTCTTCCACGTAAAAGGCACTGTCTTTAACCACTACGCCATAACACTACACGTTTCAGCAGTCGCTAGACACCATTGAGTATTGTGTTAAACTGACTAACGTTTCTTATAAAATGTACCTCCATTGTAGCGTCTATGAACAGTATGGCTTTTGACACTGGCCGTTTTAAAAGTTTATTAGCCAGTTATATTCCTTCCTAGGAATATTAATAAGAATTGAGCAATTGCTAACGAGACTGAAAATGAACTTTTCCATGCCAAAAAAGTTGCAATAGAGCCGTATACAGTTTTAGTTAAGGCTTACTATTACGTAACTACTGTATGTTGTAGCCAGCAATTGTGTTTGTCTATCCTGACCCAAAACGCATGCACGGATGCTTACTTAAAAAATCAACCAGAAACAGTCAAAATATAACCGTATATGACAGTGCAGAGGAGGTAATATTGCCCAGAGTCAGTGCAGAAGAGGTGAGGTTGTCCAGAGTCAGTGCAGAGGAGGTGAAGTTGCTCAGAGTTAGTGCAGAGCAGGTGATATTGCCCAGAGTCAGTGCAGAGGAGGTGAGGTTGCTCATTCTCATCACCTGGGGTCTTCAGGTCAGGAAGTCCAGGATCCAATTACTAAGGGATATGTTAAGTCCCAGGGTCCTTTGGCAGTTGATCAGTGCACCCCTTGAGGACTCGGCCTGGAATGCTGTCTGGCCCTGGTGACTTCCAAGGGTTCACTTTTTAAAAAACTCTCCTCAGGTCGGTTGTGGTTAGGGACAGAGTGTAGTCGTGTTGAGTTTGTCAGGGAGCGAGACAGTGGGACAAGCATCATTGTTATTTCTCCCTTTGTATTCTGTGATGTAACACAGTCCTCCCTCATGAGTCAAGGGTCAGAGCTGTGGTAGTTAGACTCCAACTTATTTCTGCATTCTCTTTTCCCCTCCATGATAGCCTTCCGTAGTTCATTTCTGGATCTCCTCAAAGCAAATGCAGCAGGAAAGCAACTCGCTAATTGATAGTGGCTGGGTGTAGCAGGAGACAGAAGTTGTAAAAGCTGGAACTGTCTTTGGGTAGCAGTAGCATGCTCTAAACCAGGGCTATCCAGCCCTGTTCCTGGAGATCTACTGTCCTGTAGTGTCCTTAGAGTTCTTGCAAACTCTAAATTAACTAGATGAAAAGCTAAATCAGGTTAGGCATTAATGGGTCTGAAGAGAAAACATGTACTGCAGTAGATCTCCAGGAATGGGGTTGCGCAGATCAGTTCTAAACCCAGACACACCAAACTCACCTTGCGGGGATCAATGACATATTACAACATAGAGTGAAGATACAGTAAGAGTTGGCGGACACGACTTGTAAGTCACTGCCAATCTGTTTACGTGAATATAAGTATACATTCTCATTAATAATGACAACCTGGCCAAAGGAATAACAATCAAACACAAATGTAAAGCCTCGAACCCAACCTCACAGCAATGCCTGACGGGGAATGAGTCCCAAAGGGACAATTAAATTTCACAGAAGCAAAATGTAATGGCAAAGGTAAAATAATATTTTCTGTTCACTAGGAAAATGCTAGCAAAAGCAGACATGGAGAGAGACATTCGTCAACCACAAAAGTGCACGTGAAGAGTGGTAAATCAGTGAATGCAGGTGTAAACTGGGTTCTTATAGCAAGCATGTGCTGCTCTCTGCTGCTTCCTACCTACTGGTCCATGTCGGGCGTATTTTTTTTGTGGCGGGTAGGCCTACACATGCGTGAAGCATTTCGTCTGGGGTTGCACCAAAGTGATCAACCGAAAGGGAAATACATGTATTTCTTCAGAAATCGCACTATAATCTGTAATCCGACATCATTAATGAATAATGGATTAACTGTATTTCCCTTTTCCATAATTTTTTTATACCACTGAAATAAGAATACATTTCCTGTTTCTCTATCCCTATGGCTTGAGACCTTTCATAAACATCTCCCTTTAAAGAGATAGACTATATCATATAACCTGGTTTCCAAACTATTAACACACATTTTATTCGTTTCAGACACTGTCCTATTGCAACATTCACGTGAGCTCCTGCACCAAATTTAATCTTAGACATTGCATACAAGTGTGTCAGGGATTGCTGCCTACTACATTTGAATCCCTCTCACTTAACCTTGCAACATTCCTGTTTTGGAAATATAGGATACCGCATCGGGGCGCTGTGGGAAAAATTATTAACGACCTAAAATAAGGTAAAAGGTCATTGTGGAATTTGCTAGTGAACGGTTGGCAACGGAAGCGGTCTGTTCTAGAGTGTCTTACTACTACAAATAGACTCTGTCATTGTCACATTAGCGTGCTAGCTGTAGTAGATAGATATCTATTAACAAGCAGACATGGCTAAGAAACGAAGAGAAAGACGAAAGGCAGATAGTGTTTCGTCAGTTCACGAAGAACCGAAGTTAAAACTTGACGAGGCACAAACCCTTATAGGTACGTCGGCGACATAGGTAGCTTACTTTAGCTACTTTAGCTAGCTATCTTCTGTACATTCATGTTCCGGTTTTGATGTATACGTCTTGTTTGGGAATGCAGCCAGCTTGTTAACCAGCGAGATTATAGATCGTTTTTGGCAGGCACCAAGCTAGCATCTCCCATGCCAGCAATCACGTTAAGATTGAGAAGTTGTTTGATTTTTAGTTCCGTATCTGTAGACTACATGGTTTGTCACACGTTATGAAGCGCTGGAACGGTAATGTAAGGTAAAGGGACTGTCCTGGCTAGAACCACTAGGTCTGGGGCAGGAAGAGAGTACTTGGCTAATAATACAATGGTGTTCTTATATAAGGCTTGATGACAGTTAAGAAACCGTAGGTGCCTTTTTCCCCCAAACAAAACGTTTCAGTTGCAAAACATACTTCAACAGAAACAAACAGAACAATCCAGAGGACTGTCTTGTGACTTTGCTGTGCCGTCCAGTTCATCATTATGAAGTGACCTTATTGCAACAAATCCGGAGAAGGTTTGAGAGAGTCAAAGATTGAGACGTTGTTCTATGCACATCTTGCGCAGACATTTTGCTGCTTACCAAACTGCTCGCTCAAACCAGAAAGTACTGTTTGGAACATATGTGGTGGAGGAGAGTGTATTCCTTGGTCAACAACCACAATTTAGCTCAGAGGTGACTGCCACAAGGAGTCGGCAGATGATGACAAGACCTTGCAACCCTGTCCAGCATCCGCTTGTCCACCCAGAGTGGCATTTACGGATTTCAGACCCCTTAGTGGGAACTCCGGGCACAGTCATTATGCTGCACATAGGACTCAGACTCCTGGCCGCAGTGACTTAGACCATTCCACGACTCAGGGGGCATCTGACCAAATTCAGGTACGTTTCCTTGTTTGCCTCCGTTTGCTGCTGTTGAAGAAGCTCTTTGCAACTAAAACGTTTTGTTTTGCAGAATTATTTCCAATATTCTGTCCCAAATAGGCTGTACAATTGACCAACTGATCTAATTGATTAGTTAAGTGATCTACTAAATTCAATGCACTGGTCATCCAGTTTTGTGCTTGTGGCACTCCACGTTTTTTTTTACTTATTCTGCTGACACTATCCAGATCCTCAATCTTCTTGGACCCAGCCACAGGTTAGTGGTCTAGTGACTGTCAATTTATTCAGCAATCAGTATTGGGCAATTATAGGCAACCAGTGCAGAAGTTGGTATGGGCTGGTTGATTTAAAATTGCAGATTATTTACAATCCATGATATTTATGTCTGAATAGCTGTCCAGTCCCCTCCGGTTTTTGCTTGAGTTGTTTCATTGCTTTTATTTATCATTTTTTGCGGTTTGGTTCATAGTCTAATAGGTTTTTTGTTACATTTATATCCATGCATTGTATAATTTAAATTAGAAAGTGTAATTTATAGTAATGTGTATTTACACTGCGTGCACAATTGTTAGGCAAGTGAGTATTCTGGATGTATCATTATTTCTACGCAAATTTTCCAACTCCAAACCGTATAAACTTGAATGATCATTGTATTCAATCATTTTCATGTAAAATGTATTGGTGTAAATGGGGAGGGTGTGGCAACACCTAATATCATGGTGTGCATAATTATTAGGCAGCTTCATGGCCTCGGGTAAAAGGGCCCAAAAAATGTATTTAACTGACACTGAAAAGTCAAATATTGTAAAATGCTTTTCAGACAGATGCATCACTCTAGAAATAGATAAACTATTGGGGCATGACCACAGAACAATCAAAGATTTTGTTGCGAATCGTCAACAGGGAGCAAAAAAACGTATGGAGAAAAAATTATGCAATCTAACTGCAAAAGACTTGAGAATAATTAAACGTGAAGCTACTAGGAACCCATTATCTTCCAGTGCTATTATTTTCCAGAACTGGAACCTACCTGGAGTGTCTAGAAGTACAAGATGTCAAGTGCTCAGAGACATGGCCATTGTCAAGAAGGCCGAAACACGACCACCACTGAATAAGATTTTAAATGTACTGTACAGATCGGGCAAAGAAATACCCAAAGACAGATTTTTCAAAGGTTCTTATGGACTCTTGAGACTCTTGATGGAGACTCTTGATGTACCAGCTTGTTGGATCTTTTTGGGTTGAAGACGGACTGAAACTCAACTGCCAAACCTACTGCCAGTTTCTGGCAGATACTTTCTTCAAACAGTAGTACAGAAAGTCCTCAGCATTCAACAAGGCCATGATCTTCATGCAGGACAGTGCTCCATCGCAGTCATCCAAGTACTCCATTGCTTGGCTAGTTAGCAAGGGCCACAAAGATGCCCGAGTAATGACCTGGCCCCCTTCTTTTCCTGACTTAAATCCTATTGAGAATTTGTGGGCCCTTCTCAAATGTGAGATTTAGTCAGGGAAGACAATGCACCTCTTTAAACAGCATTAGGGAGGCTGTGGTTGCTGCTTCTGAGAAGTTGATCGTGAACAGATCAAGAAACTGACAGACTGCATGGACGGAACGCTCATGGCAGTTATTGAAAAGACAGGTGTTCATATTGGTCACTGAATATTTTAGAAAGGACAAACATTTTAATTGTCATTTTTTGTTACACTTTAATTTGGCGATTTGTGTCATGTATATCAGCTAGCGGTGTAGGACAATGTTCTTATCTCTGCATCCCTATTATTTAAGTACCACGGAAGAGTATTACAAATCTGACACCTGTTTAATCTGACAGGAAGAACATTTACATGTTATCAGTATAATGACAAAAACACAAATTGAAAGATTTGTTCAATCTTTCACTGACTTTGGGAACCATGTCTGTAAATGCTATTTTTCTGATTGTGTGCCAGTGTAGGGGGGGAGAAGGGCTGTCTTTTTTTGCCACTTGACATTTCTTGCAACCTATCTTTTGATTACTTAGTTTACTGCTCTCCGAGTGAGCAGCCATGAGGTGTAGTAATGCATTTATGAAAAGGCCCAGTGCCTACCCCAGGTGTTACTCAGCACAAAGTCAGTTCAGTCTGAAGCATTGTCGCAATATCTTCACTGGTTTCAATATATGGCAGGCTGCATGTACTCTGGGGAAATTATCCGGGAACTAGAACAACAAGTGATGCAAACTGTGGCAATAATTTTGTAAATGCAGAAAATCCAATAATGTGTTGAAATATTTTTTTTTTAAATATTTTTTTTATGAAACATACAAACATCCATTTAATACAGTGGTCCATTCAGTGCTCTGGAATGCAGGAAATGATGCCAGTAGTTCAGACCACTCAACATATTATCAACATAGGTTATCCTAAGTGTGCAACTTATCTTATTTTATAATCTATTTTTCTCTTTTCTGTTTTCATCTGTCTTCCTCTGAATAATTCTTTATGACAAGGTTTTATTTAAATGAATAATCTGCTATGGCCATAGACAGTTACATGAAATGTCAATGTTTATCAGCACTTCATGAATTTTATCACAATGAATGAATTTAGAAAGTCAGTTTGTAAGCTCTTGTTGGGCAAACTTTCACTTCTTTCTTTCAGTCTCATTTGGAGGATGGTAACATGTTTCAGATTATTGCAAACATTTAGTATGAGTCAATATAAATCTGAATTATTGGCAATGGATTTATTTTTCTGTGTGGAAAATGCTAAATCATTTAATGACTTCTGTATGCGGTGTACTGCCGTTGCTGAGTTTCCTCAATGATTTGTATTTGCATACTGAGTGTGCTAGAAATCTTAGCTCCTCCTCGTCTCCACAGAGACCCAATACGTTGGAGGGGGTTCAGCTCGCATCTCTCTACTTATCCTGCTGTCTATCTTCACCTGCGCTGCCTCTGTCATGTACCTAGTGTATAGAAATTTCCCAGAACTCAACAAGTAAGTGTTCCTTGAATCAATCTGTCTCCTCAAGTTGATCCCATGTATGAAGAATTACCTTTGTACAACATTTGTGGAATCGTTTTTTTAAAGCCTGCTTGTCATGTATTTTGTTTTCCAGTGATGAGATGGCAACTATAAAAATTCCGAAAGACATGGATGATGCCAAAGCATTAGGCACTGTGCTTTCCAAATACAAGGACACCTACTACACCCAAGTGTTGGTTGCCTACTTCACGACCTACATCTTGTATCCTTTCGCTAGTAAATGTTGATTGTATGCTTTTGAAGAATGCGTTGTTTCTGTCTGTGACTTTCATCATGCCTGCAAGGCCCCTTATGTTTTCCAGGAGGTAGGCCTAAGTAGAGAAGAATAATGAAGTGGCCCATGTCAGGCTTTTGTTGCTCTGTAAAGGAACTCTATTTCGCCTCATCTCTTCCTTGCCTTCTGCTCTGTCTCCCTCTCATTCTTTGTCTCCTTTCCCTTTCACCTGAACAAAGCAGCCACCGAAGCAGAAGAAATATCCAGGCTGTAGGAAAGGCAATGTTCAGGATGATGAATGGAGACGTGCGTATTTGATTAAGCAGAATGTCACCATTAAGTAATACAGTTTGTTCTTATATTAATAGCCACTCAGTGCGGTACACTTTTTCCCATTTTCTTTGGTGGAACTTATTGAAAAAGTAAATGGCAGTTAGTCAAGAAGAATGCAGGATAAATATGTATCAAATTGTCACAGAGGAAAACATGCAGATGACTGGCACATGAGTCTTACATCGTCAGTTAAGAGGAGTTTGTATTTATCTGTGACATGATCCACAGGTGTGTGTGTGTGCGCCAGTGTGTGTGTGCGCCAGTGTGTGTGCGCGCCAGTGTGTGTGCGCGCCAGTGTGTGTGCGCGCCAGTGTGTGTGCGCGCCAGTGTGTGTGCGCGCCAGTGTGTGTGCGCGCCAGTGTGTGTGCGCGCCAGTGTGTGTGCGCGCCAGTGTGTGTGCCCGCTCTGGTGTGTTCAACCCTTGAGCTGTGTTCCTTGATGTCAATGTCTCAGTCTCCAGACCTTTGCGATCCCTGGGTCGATCTTCCTCAGCATCCTGTCTGGTTACCTCTACCCCTTTCCCCTAGCTCTTTTTCTGGTCTGCCTGGTGAGTAGGGACACAAGGAAAACTTGACTAATAGTAAGCTCTAACATTTACCAAATGGACTTTGACTATGTAAATTAGACTGTTGACAATATGCTTTGTGGTGTGATGTGTTTCCTAGTGCTCTGGACTGGGGGCGTCCTTTTGCTACATGTTGTCTTATTTAGTGGGGCGGCCTGTAGTCTACTGCTATCTGACCGAGAGAGTCCAGAAATGGTCCCAGAAGGTAGGATGTTAGGAAATTTGTTGACATAAGTACAAGCCAACTGCTTTTAAGGTGGAAACATCCAGATGTAATTGTATCCGCAAAGCATTGGAAACTTGGTAGTGGTCCAGCAGCTTCCAAGCCTTTACTGTGAAAAGTCTGTTTTCGATGGCAGGTTGACAAGCACAGAGATCATCTCATCAATTACATAATATTTCTGAGGATCACTCCCTTTCTACCCAACTGGTTCATCAACATTACCTCACCTGTCATCAATGTGCCATTGGGGGTCTTCTTCCTTGGTACTTTCTTTGGTAAGGCTAAGATTGTTAAATATTTCTCATTACAAAATAGTGTTACATTGACTATAGATGTGGTAAAGAGTTCAATGGAACACAGACTGTGGTGGATAGGATGTCACTAATACTGCATGTTAAAACACTAATCTAACAAAGGAGCTTTGTCAAATCTGTGATTGAGTTTTCATGTATTGTTTATTGCATGTATTTATTACAGGCCAAAAATAATTTTACTCAAGTCAGATGTTTTCTTTTTTACTGCATAATATTTTGTAGAAACCATTTTCTGTTTCATTGACTGCTAAATGCTTATTCCCCTTTTTGTAAGCTCTATGCACATGGAAATAACTAGCATACAGGTAGTTGTTAGTCATTTTTAGCTCTTCTACTATGGCGTTAGATATCTGTCAAAGGTTAAGACTACGTATTGATGGGATCATAAGAAAATCCGTAAGTAAATTGGTGCAATTGTAAAAGGTCATACGTACAAAAACATGAAACGTATGTGTGAAATTAGATCTGTGAAAATATAAACAGCCTCTTATGATGACAGACCAATATTTTTTGCTTGTACGAATTTAGTTTTACAATTCTTAAGTACGATATCACGATCTGGAATTTTGGCCATTTTATCTCATCCTCCCAAAAAATTACTGAAAAATTCAGGGAGGAATACTGATATAAAAGCATAGGCAGTGTGAAGAACAGGAAATCAGGGAGACCGGAAATGGGTATGCAGAATACCTAGTACGGCTATTCTGTGCATATGTTTTATCTGTGCATATGTTTCAAGTGTAATAAAAATCACTTAAACTTTTAGAAATTGTGCTGTGTAGGCCTAGACGCTTGTGGTCCCAAATACTCAAACAGCATTGCTTTATTAGTCTTTGTATTTTTTCACCCTGGGGTTTTGCTGTAAAATGAGATCTTGTTAATATACTGAATAACAAAGTCTTAAAAACAGTCTTAAAAACCAGATATGGACTTTTTAACATGAAATCAGGAATGGTATAGCAAGCAGTCTAACTTGATGTTGCTAGCTTTACAGTTTAAAGAGCAAAGTGTGGGTCATCTTTGCCTGATTGCTGAAAATGTTTGTATGCAGACAAATTATTCATAAACAAATTAATGGTGATGTAATTAAATAATTTGAAGTTTTAAAAGGGTGTTTGTATGTTCACAGATCTATATTAAGAGTTACGTTTCATGTTTTACGTATACTTTTTTTACCATCATACAAATTTACAAATGTATTTTCTTATGATTCTAACAATCGGTACGCTTAACAGTTTGGCAGATATCTAACTCCGTATAATACAGGTTGTTGGTGAGATGACCTGAAGTAGGTATGTCTTGTTCCTAAACTGTGGCCACTTTATTAGGTACACCTTCTTGATAACACAAACCACAAATATGTGGCTGCAATTGAATGTAGAATGTGAGCTGACATGTTCAGGGAGTTATGTTTTTTTTATACTAAATGGGTGTTCTAATATAATTGTCCACTGAGAGAATGTTTGGGTTGACATCCAGATAAGCGTCGTAGCCAAAATGTTTTGCCTCAAAATTGTGTGATATACACAGAACAATTGCCAAATTCCCTTTTTAAACATTGAACACTGAGTTTACAACCTTATAGACAAATTTTGCTGTGGTGCAATGATTTGCAGAGCATGTTGCCACCCTTTTCCTTGTAATTTCTGTTGTTTTGGTCAAGTTCCATAGACCTCTTTACCGCATATATTGTTGGTTGATGTTCTGTAGCCATTTATCAATTTTAAGATATTATTGAATACATGTATTGGACACTTTCCCGGAGTGCTTAGTGTTGTGTGTTGAAATACCAACTTCCTTGTCTTGGACTGTCAGGTGTGGCCCCGCCCTCATTTGTGGCAATCAACGCTGGTACAACACTATACAAACTGACCACAGCTGGAGAGGCAGTGTCCTTTTACTCTCTAATTGTGCTTGGTGTCCTGGCCGTGCTCTCAATTCTGCCTGTCATCTTCCAAAAGAAACTGCAGCAAAAGTTGGATTAGGCATGAGACAACTCAGCAACTCAAATCCTGCCTGATCCAAGTTCCCTTCCCTTTGCTCAGGAACGTTAAATGGCGCTATCACTAACAGTCCTGTCTATGTCCCACCCACCTGTTTTGTGGTGGGTATATTGCCAGTTGACTCCCGACTCAAAGTATGTGTGGAAGTGGTGGCCACATCAAAATGTGTCAGCCAAGGACTAACTGACCTCTGTTTTTATTCATTGATTCTCCCCTGTAAATGGAAGACCGAGGAAAATAATTTCAGTAGGCATCAGGTTTCATTGTATGAATATTGTTTTTAATCACAATGTTTCTCACAAGTTTGAGCTATACTCACTGGGTCACCAGGTGACTGCACAGCAATACTGATCAGAGTTGCAGTTCAGTGTTATTTTCACAGTATATGGAATTTATAATTTTATTGGTTAGAAATGTTGTCATCATTTGAGAAAATTGTTAACTCAATCTAAAAATTTGTGCCATCAATGCAGTCACTAAACAATATGCATATGAAGAAAATAATTTAACTTTTGATGCTTTTGCTGGGTTTGCCAAGGTGTCTATCACTAACACATCACTAGTAATTGGATTTCCCTATTAAATTGTGTGAAATGGCATATCAAGTATGGAAAACTGTTTTGCATACTATACTTTTAAACTTGTCCTATCTTTTGTTGCTGTGAGTGCCCCTTCACCTGTAATTCATTTTTGAAAATCGATTTAGGAAGGGATTTAAAAATGTGAGCACTTTTGTCATGAATAACATCTCCTTTTCCGTTAATTGAGATGTCAAGAAATTAATGCCACTTTTTCTGTCACTGAATTTAGGTTTTTTCTTTTTCAAGAATTGACTGCCATCCATTCAAATTGATGCTCGCTTGTCTCACCAGTCCAAATGCCATATCTGTACCACTTGCAAAATAGAGTAGGCATCTCCCTACTTAGGGTCACACTGCATTGCCCGATTGCAAAACTGCAGAATCATATTTGGTTATTCATTTTCCAAGACTCTGTGTCAGTAGGTTGAAGTTAATCTACACTTACTGAGGATGTTTCTTCTAAGTTGATGTCTCAAGCACTGTTCACATTTATACATCTGAGAATACACATCATTTATTAAAATTTATTTGATTTTAAAATGACAGCTTTTTAAATTATTTATAGAAAATAACTTATTTGTTAGTATTTAATAAAATGGATTTGTGTGGCCACTAGGCATGCCTTCAAATGTATCTTTTATGTAATGGCCATACTTTCTTTATGCCAACCCTAGTATAACCTATCAATGTAGTCACTTCCTTTTATTTTTCAAATAAAAGGAAGTTATTTCATGATATGTGGTATATAGAGGTGGTTTCATTAACTCAAGTTTGATTGCACTGCAACAGTTTAAAGAGGATCAATCTTGAGCTCATTGGTCACTATACAAAGTGTGATCTTCTCCTACATTACTATAAAGTTATGTTTACTCTTTTTTTAGTTTTTTTACATAAACTGTCTTTTCTGGAAATACATTGATGCATAAATGACTGTCCCTGTTAGTTTAACGCCATTTAAAAATGACTGTAACTCAATTTAACAATTTAACTACCTTTTGAAACATCACAAAATGTTGATTTTTATCAAGACAATACTGAATTTATTTGCTGGTTTAGATCATTTGGGCTGTTTGTGGTCTTCACAATATTAATAAGTTGTGCAAAATCATGGTTTTATTTTATTGTGAACTTATTTTTTATGAAATCATTAAAAATATGTTTTTTTGCGCCCTTCGAATTATTGTCTGTGAATACGTGTATTTATTCATGTTTTACTCATTTTACCAGAGGGGGGAGCTGTTTGTATACAAACACACTTCAGCCTTACATATGCTTAGATCTATCAAGTATGGGACTTTTTTTTAAATATTCTAACAGTGTGCTTTTCAAGAGCTTTTTGAATTTTTGCCACCTGCTATTCTTTCCCTGTCCCATGAGTGCTCATTTAAAAGACCTAATGCTGTGTCGTACTTTGACTCAAGGGTCTAGGCAGGTTCATATCAGTGCATTTATTATTAAAGGAAAGGTTACGTTTAACAGTTTGTATTGAAAACTGTTTGGGGTTTCACCTGCGAGATTAAGCTGAACTTGTTTGGTGATTTTATTTGTAAACATTCAACAAGTTTGTATGGAAAGTAGATGCTATGATGTGTTTTTATGGAATTGTGTTGTTGATAAAACTTCTGGATTTAATGATGTTGCACTTGTTCTCGAACACACAATGTACATAGTCCTTTTTTCCTTGTTTTCTAATCAGAACTATGATCATATTCATATTAACATGTATAGGGGACATACTGTCAAGATGGAAAGCATTCACAGTATATACATTTATAATTTATTCTATATTGACCGTTAACTGAAACAAAAACATAGAATTGTTCTTTTTGTTTTTCATACTATCAGATACTTGTAGCTCAATGAATAAGCTGTCATGCTCTAATCAGTTGCTAAGGTGAATGAGACAACCAAGAATTAACGTAGTAACTGAAGAATGTTCTGATGTTGGTCGGTTGACCGAAATCTCAATTATTATGAAAACTGCATTGGTTGAGTGTGTGGAGATCCTCTGTTATTGATGTCAGTGTCTGACGGGTTTCCATTTTCCAATTTGCTGGAGTGTTTGCCTGGTTGACAGTAGGTGTGTGTTTGTTCTTATTTGTTTTATGCATCAGTTAGCTCCAAAAGCCAGTATGAACATGATAGAAATATTTACGGAGTATATTTGTCTCACTGAAAAATTTTATGTGCTTTTTAGTGATTGTCAGAGCGAGAACTGGTAATGGCAACGTCATTAAAATATACCGTTCTTTAAGGGTTAATTCCGTCACTGAGGTTTGAAGTGCATTACGTAATCTGTAAGGAGTTTGCACATGCTCAGTGCGTTCCCTATACGCAGTGGTAATGCTAGGGGTTATGGTTGAGACCGGGTATGCGGACTTGCTCCGCATGGAAGGCGATGACGTGTGTCGCAAAATCTGAGAGTCGAGTCGCTGACTAGTGAATCGAGTTGTCCACGCCTTCATTGACCGGTACGTCACCACCGCTTGGGAGGAGCCTTCTACGGTTCTGTTCGAAGCTAGGTAGCTAACACCGGGGTCGTGGAACTAAAATCAAATTACCGATTTTAACTATTAGTAGCATTATTACACGCATAAAAATAACCATAATTTGCGGTTATTAATATTTGAATTGTTTTATTTTACAAATTTTTTCCAAGTGCCTGAGATGTTCCCAATTAAAACATTATTTATTATCAGTGTTGCATTCAGTTGTGTCTCATACTCGCTTTAGACATAGTAGCTACGAAGAGAACGTTTAAAGTTTACTGTTCTTAAAGTCAGAAGCATTATTCTGAGCAGTGCATCTTTAAGATGTAACTCAGTATGTGGTACTAGTAAACTATAATTAGTCTGGTCCCTGAATGCGAATTGTTACTTTAATTCCTTCATCCCAGGCTAACATACGATAAATCTAGTACTATTTATAAAGCAACACGCATTCAATCAGTGACTCGCACAGGTCTGCTGTGTGACTTGTTTAACTCGACTCTATATGCACGACATACGTCATCGGTTTGCAGGCCAGGCGTGTCCACATAGCCTCTGGTAGAGACGATGAGGCAGATGAAAACATCTGTACTAGAAGACCCAGAATGCACTTCGGCTTTCATTCTGTTCTGATTTTTAGGCTTTGCAATACATTCACTATGTTTTCGCGAAATCTTTACGGGATCCTTGAATATGTACTCAACTGAAAAGTACGACGAAAAGGGTAAAATCGGACCAGTCTCAAAATGACCACCGGCTTCAGCTCGAATTCTTGTCGATTCGCAGATTATTTTGTTATCTGCGGACTCGACACTGAAAGCGGGCTAGAACCAGACGAACTGTCCGGTAAGTCACGGCAAGGGATGGGGAACCAATAAACATTCTGCATGGTTATGTTTATAAGTGTTTTCTACATTTATTAGAGCACCATATTGTATTCACTTTTAAACATCAAATGCAAAACATAACTTAGCTATGAGGTTAGACAATTACTGTGTAGCCTGCATCAGTAAAGAGGACGACGCATAGTGTTGTAAAAAGGATTTCATTTATCGTTAGTACGTGTTTTCTTCCTGTCGATTTTTTTGTTGTGTTGTGGTCCTCCCACTAACAATTGCTGTCGATTATGCTGAACTCCTAGTCGTTTAGAGCGGATTATTTCAATGCTGTTGGTTTGAGATGTTGGAGCCAGGGAGAGAATAGGCCGTTCGTGTTCCATTGCATAGCTGCAATTTTAAATAATAAATTGGATTGTACCATAGATTTGCACAATGACACCGTAACTGAAACAAGAAACAATAACATATTTTCAGAATGCCACATGAAACATTGATATAATGTAGCCACGTCTTTTTGTGCTTTAGCCACATTTTCTATTATTTATATGCATGCAAAATATCCCTGAATAATATTTTTTTTAAACACAGACTATAATAACAATATAATTAACATAATCATTTGATTCTTCAGCAGTGTGCAATTGTTTCATTAGAAAGAGGGAGAGTCTGAACTAGGCATCAAAAGCTTGCTTCCTCTGTATTTATTTGTGGATATCTGGGAGGTATTGATAGTTTGTGACAGGATGAAAACTACTATCCTCCCTGAAAGGCTTGAGGGAATTTTGGCATTTCCAAGTCTTATTAGATCTCTTAAGTTTCTCTGGCAAGAGGCTAGGGGTTGTTTATGGACAGAACCCTTCTGTTTGTGGTGGACCTTCAGCACAACGGTTGAAGCTTTTGTTGGATATTTTATTACATTGCTGGACACAGATTTGCACATTTGTAAGATGGACCCACGCATGGTCAGGCCTGCTGTTCTGACAGCCTATGAATATCCATCCATATTGTAGCCTACAGTCTGTTAAATGTGGTTGTATAGGCTTTTTTATTTCTTATTCTTGGTCAAGGCATTATTTGGGTTATTTGAGATGTACATATCAGCTAACCAAGTTTATAACAGTTATCGGTAATGATAATCAAATGAAGTTGAGTATTTTTGTGTTCACAGCAGTGATATGGTCTTTGGACATGGATAAAAACAAACAGGTTACCATGAGAACTTAGTCTACCTATGTAATTATTACTGCCTGGAGAGAAAAAGACTGCGGCCGCAAAGGAGCCTCCTCCCTTGTCAAATATTCCCAATCTCTAAAGTTTGTTTTTGAAAATGGCGGCAGTACTTGATTTTACAGATTCTCAGGAGCTTGGTAGCTAACTTGTCATTTTCAGATTCTGATACAATGACTGCTTCAGGTATTTGAATATCTAAGAATTCTGGATATTGTGGTATTCTTACAACCCGGAAATGCAGTGGAATCCAGAAGTGCTTGTATTTTATCACTTGAGGAAATTGCACTTATACCAATTTGACTAGCTTTTCAATTGTTTGCATAATGAACTACCATTTACCTTTTGAATAAAAGGAAAGACTGTAATGGACACTGTTCTATTTAACTTTGAAGGTTAAGGTGCTCACTTCACAAAGATACTTAATAGACCCAGAGTACTAGTCATGCTGTTGTTATTGATTTTATTAGGTTATAATTAAGTAGCTATTTATTGTTTTAAAATCTGAAAACATTCTGCTTGAAGCCCTGAGCAGTGTTCCTTGAATAAGTAAATTACACTTTATAGGTAATTGTTAATAAAAAAATAATATATTTATTTGTTGAATAATTTCTGTGGTACGGCGTCGAAGTTCAACATTTTGGTTGCATGACATCCTTAGTATAGTGGATTTAAAACCATGGTTGTGCCTTTACACTTCAAGGCTTAAACTTTCTTCAGACTATACCATCATGGTTTAAGTACCATAGGAGAACCATAGAAGCAAGACTAACTAGTTGGTTAAGTTAATTTCCATGTCCTTTGTTTTCAGGATGTCATAAAGCATCTTAAAATTTCACATCTGGAACTGTCGGGAAAGAAACAATCGCTGCACACTGGAATTGTTGCTGTAACTTGTTTTGCATGCTCATCATGGCTCTCTAAATACATAATACATTTATGCTTGACCCCTGTTTTAGATTCAATTTAACTTTGTCATTGAACATTACTGTACTGTACAAGGAAATGCAGTTAGCATTTAACCAGAAGTACAAATAGAAGAGTGCAGGAAATGTCCAAATATTAAGAAAAGTGAATGTTACAAGTGGCATGTATATATGTGCACTGAAGGCAAATACAGTGCAAATGGCAATACTGAACAAGCAATGAAGGCAAATTGAAAATGTACAAGTATTAAGCGTAACCTATGTACAAGTGGGAAATTAATAGTTGTGCAATGAGGCAAATGCAAATCCTTTTCTTTGGAATATTGAATAAAGATGTATGATAAATTAAAGGAAAACAAACAATCATTGTGTGTCTCAGTAAGGTGCTGGGCCTCCACGAGCCACCAGAACAATTTCAATGCGCTTTGGCATAGATTCTACAAATCTCTTCTACTCTAATGGAGGGATGGAACACCGTTCTTCCAAAAGATATTCCCTCATTTGGTGTTCTGATGATGGTGATGGAGAGCCTGACATGCCTGTCCAAAATATCCCATAGGTTTTCAATTGGGTTGAGATCTATGACGGTCATATCATTTGATTGACCTTGTTTCCATACTAATCAAACCATTCAGTGACAACCATACCCCAAAAAAGGAAAATTACTTTCCTGCGCCTCTTAACTCAATATTTTACAAAGATACACTCATTAAGCCTTCTACAGAAAACTGCCATTGTAAATTTTGTTATAATATCACCCTTGCGTGGCTCTCATTTCACTGAATAAGAGTTTTTACTTTTCATCAACAGACTCTTGTAGGAGGGTTGAAATCATCTCACATACACGCCCAAAATGCGCAAATGTACATAACACATCAGATTAAAATAAATATGAACTGTATTTGTACTAGTTTTTTTAATCTTTGCTGCAATCACATTTCCTTCCTTTCAACAGAAAAACTGAAGTATATTTGACAGAAATCAGTCAGTAAGTAACAGTACTACCCTGTTGTTTATCTTAAAAGAATGAGGCTATTCTGACATATCATGGCTAATTTCTGTAGTTAATCTAAAGTTCTGAAAGTTATCTAAGAATACATGAGCTGCTAGATTATTTTGTAGTGTAAACAAAAAATGCTCTTTTTAGCAGCTACTTTCAGAGGTAGAACAGGGTGCCCTGAGATTTTCAGTTGATGAGAGAAAAGGTCTTGGTTTGAGCAATATAACAATAACTTATTTAGAAATAAGTTGCTTGCTTAAAGCCAAGTGAAAATAAAATATATGCTTTTTATAACTTATGGTTTGTGGCAATAAATTAAAGATCAAAACTAGTAAAATCAATCATTTGATGATAAAAGGGATTGTACGTTTTACAACCTTAACTTACTCTTTCTAGCTATGAGCATGGTTGTTAAGTTAGCCTAATATTTCACTAATCAGGTTTTGCCAGTCAATGAATACAACATTACCAAAATGTGTAATAAAAGAAATTATGTGCTCAATGAAACCCTTGCTGTTAATGATTTAAGTTCTCCAATCCCCACTTACGACTTAAATTAAGTTCACTTTCTCATCAGTACCTAAAGTTGGCTACTTGAAGCCCCCCTAAATATGTCTGGATAGTGGAAAAGGTCTGGTCAAGTTGCTTTGCCAATGTTTCCCTAAATTCAAGTCCACAACCATCACTTAGTTTATCTCACGGTACACTGCAAAGTAAATTGAAATAACTCTGTATCATACAAATGGCCCTAACGGTCCAATAAATGGATTCCATATGATGTCACACAGTTTTGGGCCGCCATCTTTAGGACAGTAAATTGAAGTAGCATTGAGGAGATGTTGAATTCCCGAAAACAGTCGCTCCATACTTAGAAGCAACAGGTCTAGAACATTATGTTAAGTTTAACAAATTAAGCAATCTATTTGTCTCAGGCAGTATACATTTAGCTAGCTAGTCTATCTTAGTAACTAGCCTATCTTAGTAACTAATGTTTCAGACTGAAGCCAGATGCAATTTTCTTCATTTTAGATGCAGCATTTTATTGCTGCTTAGAACTTGTTAAAAAGTGTTTGCTCTCGAGTTGCACAATCCCTCGCCTTTGACAAATCACAATAAAAAGGCTCAAGCTTCTGTTTCTAGTGATTCTCATTCCTGATTCTTTGACGAGCAGGTTGACAGGCTCTGTTCTGAAAGAGAGATATCGTTTGGCTTCAGAATGTGTCCATTTATAATGCATGAAAACTACCCAAAACAATGAAAACCGTGCAAATCTCCAACGTAAAGGTGGAAAAGTTGGTTACAATTAGGTTAGAGACCTGTGTGAAGTTGGCCCCCCACCCAATGCAAATCTTCAACAAAATAGTCTCAATCATTTGTGCTCTGTTTGTGCTGGTATGTGTGCTGCTTCAGTATTTTATATATTAGACATTTAATTATTGGTGATGACATTACTCAGCCCCCAACATGCTCCAAATTCAACCAAAATAGTCTCCTTTGTGCTTCATTTATGCTGGTTTGTGATGTTAAAAGTTTTGTTTGTGCTGATGCAGCGTTCTATATATTAGACATAACATTTCACGTGTCACCAGCCCCACAACCTGCTCCAAACTGCCTCAAAATATGCTCAATCGTTTGTGCTCTTTTTGTACCACTAAAAGGTTTGTTTGTGCTGCTACAGTTTGTGGTAAATACTGTAACCTACATTTCTACTGGATAGCGCACTGACTTTACCCTCTATCCACTATAGCTCTGTCACTTTCGGTAAGAAACCAGTCGCAAAAACTGACAAAATCGGCACAAAAGGAGCACAAATGATTGAGCCTATTTTGAGTGAATTTGACCTATAAAATATCTAAATAATAGTAGCAGCACAAACATATTTACTGCACAAACCAGCATGGAAGATTAAGCATATTATGCCATAGTTTTGTGCTGGATGGGGGACACTCTTCATGCAGGTAAAATATATTTAATGCTTTTGCTCCAGTTGTGCTGCTGACATTATTTAGATATTAGTCCTAAATAATATTTTATAGATAATTCTGAGGTTACTCAGCCTCACAAAGCCTCCAAATTCACTGATAAAAGACCTGTTTGTTTGTGCTTCCTTTGTGCTGGTTTGTGCCATTACAAGTTTCTTTTGTGCTGCTTCTGTGTTTTAAATATTAGATGTGTTATTATAGGGTATGGTGTCACCAGCCCCCAATATCCTCTAAAATCAATCAAAAAAGTCTCCTTGTATGTGCTTCGTTTGTGCTTTTTTGTGCCTTATAAAATCTGTGTGCTGCTTAAAACATTTTTGGTGATACTGTCACTCAGCACCCTGACATGCTCCAAATTGAGTCAAAATAGTCTCCATCCTTTGTGCTTCGTTTGTGCTGTTACCAGTTTTGTTTGTGCTGCATCAGTGTTTTTAATATTAGACGTTTGATTAGAGGTGAAGGCATCACCAGCCACCCAACTCCAAAGTGACTCAAAATAGGCATACATCTCATTAATTAGCAAATGGTCAGTAACATGGTTGGGTATATAAAGAGCATCCCAGAGAGGATGCTCTTTGAAAGACTTCGTAGCCAAATAATGCAACATTTTAAGAATAACATTTGTCAGTGTAAAATTGCAAGGATGTCATTGTTTGGGGATGTCATCATCTACACTACATGATATCATTAAAAGATTCAGAGAATCCAGTGACATTTCTGTATACAAGGCACAAGGCTGAAAGCTACTTATGGAAACCATTTTCAAAACACTACCATTCAAAGAGGAATGCATATATAAACAAGATCCAGAAACACTGCTGCCTCCACTGGGTTCAAGCTCATTTAAGATGGACTGAGGCGAAAAAGAAAACTCTCCTGTACTCTGATGAATAAAATTGTGCATTATTTGGGGAATCATGGACGCCACATCCTCCGCGCTAAAGAGAAGGACCATCCGGTTTGTCATCAGCTCAGGTGGGTAGGTTCATGTCAAAGTAATATCCACATGAATTTCAGGACCCAAGGTTTCCCAGCAGAACATTGCCAAACTCATCACACTGCCACTGCCGGCTTGCCTTCTTCCCATAGTGCATCCTGGTGCCATCCTGGGCCATCCACCTGATCTAAAAGGAAACTTGATTCATCTAACCAGGCCACCTTCCTCCATTGTTCCGTGGTCCAGTTTTGATGCTCATGTACCCATTGTAGGCGCTTTCGACAGTGGACAGGGTTCAGCATGGGCACCCTGACTGGTCTGTGGCTATGCAGCCCCATACGCAACAAACTGCAATGCACTGTGTTCTGACACCTTTCAGTACCAGCGTTAACTTATTCAGCAATTTGAGCTACAGTAGCTTGTCTGTTGGATTGGCCTATGCGGGCCAGCCTTCACTCCCCACATGCCTCAATGTGCCTTGGATGTCGTCGGTTCACCACTTTTCCTTTATTGGACCACATTTGACAGTTACTGACCACTGCAGACTGGGAACACCACACAAGGGCTGCGGTTTGGCAGATGCTCCAACCCAGTCGTCTAGCCATCACAATTTGGCCCTTGTCATAGTCGCTCACACCCTTACCCTTGCCCATTTTTTCTGCGTCCAATACATTATCTTTGAGGACAGAATGTTCCCTTGCTGCCTAATATATCCCACCCACTGACAGGTGCCGTGATTATGAAATTATTAGTGTTATTTATTTCACCCGTCAGTGATCATAATGTTAGCTTTTCAGAGTATGTACCGCTTTTGGAGCAGCATATGCTGTCACCCAGGTGACATCTTTTTCAGGGAAGGCCTTGCTTATTTCAGCAAGACAATGCCAAACCACATTTTGCGCATATTACAAGAGCATGGTTCCGGCATGGAGTCTGAAGTCCGGTTGCTAAACTGGCCTGCCTGCAGGCCAGACCTGTCACCCGTTGAAAACATTTGGCGCATTATGAAATGAAAAATACAACAAAGGAGACCCCAAACTGTTGAGCAGCTGAATTCTTATATCAAGCAGACATTTTCTGTCTGAATAACCTAAAAGTGCAAATATGAACCCCATAATTACAAAGTTTCAACAAGGAAGTCCTGGGTTCCCTCAGAATCTCAAGTCACTCCTAATTCTTAAGTGTTGTCTGACTTTGCTTGGCTGATTAGGGTTTTTACTTTCTTACATAAGTTACTTTCCTCATCTTCTCTGAGCTCTTTGTAATGACTTCTGTACCTACTAGTCCACTGTTGTGAATGACAAACAATATCTCTCTCAACACTAGCTTTTTGCGTAGTTATTTGAATGTGTAGCTCTTAGTAACATCCTCCCCCACAACCACAATTCTGTGGCGATACTGTATGGCCTCTGTGGGGTCTTAGATAAATTCTTTCTCTCAGGCTCAATTGAGAAACAAAATTAAGTGGTGAAACCATTATCATCCCTCCTCACAATCTGCTGCGTTATTTAACAAACAGGGGCTTGCCCATACACTGATCTTGCAGTTTCACTCCAGCTGAGCAGAGGACTTGTGAGCTCATAAGAAACTCCAGTGACCTGATTCTTCCGTTTTGCAGTACGAGCCAGATTCTTACTGGTCTATCCACAGCTTGTGTTTTGACTCTAATGTTGAATTATGGATGGTTGGGGCTTTCCAGAAGGCCCCATAAGGCTGTTTTGACAAGAAATCATCCCAAATTGGGTAGACCCTGAGACTTATAAGAAATGTGTCCTTTATAGAGTTACACTACTGTGCCACTTCTTACAAAAAATGCTGTATCTGGAGACACAACTGATTGCAGTAGTAGTTTCTCTCCAACAGTGTAACAGTAATAGAGTTCTTGCCCTCATAATGAGCAGTGTGTCACTTGTCTATGGACACCCATGTCAGGGCCAATGATAAGTCTGTTTCTGGGTGAGATTTAATTGTAAAAAACAATAACATTTCACTTAAATGCGTCTCTGGTAGTCAACTCTGATATATGGAATATTGCGTTTAAGGTTAAAATATTCCTGCGTTGAATTGGCATGAACTGCATGTCAAAGATAGCCTCTCCAGATCAGTTTGCTGTGAGCCAAACATGATTAACCCCTCCAGATCATGAGCTTTCATGAAAAAACATAAATCCTGTGATCTATCCACTTTCTTAATGTGGCTTGAAGATTTCTTTGGAGCACTGCAGTTCCTTTTGGTCTCCCACAGACAAAAGATAGTTCTTATATTTCTATAAGTTGATGCAAAATGATTGATGCAAAAAGTGTTCAATGTTAAGTTAAACTCTTCATTAATTAGAAAACTATTACAGTGAATCTAGACCAACACTGTGTGATCTCCAGAAAGGATGGTTCATATCTAATGTAACAGATAGTTAATAATTATATTGATTCAGTTCCAAATATACATTGGCAGAGGACTCATAATTCTTTACCATGTCATATATTCTTTTACAATCAGTATAACTAAGCAGCAAATATTGCTCCCACTTAGGATGCCATGCACACATCATTTTTTTAATGACTTTGCCATCGGGGGGGCAGTTATATCAATGGCTGCAAAAGCTAATAGATGGCAAACTTGATGAGAAAACCGTGCTTTATGCTACAGTGTTGGGATGCAGGGTGAAAGTAGATTAGCATATTTATTAGGGGCCCTCTTGCCAGGCTGACATGATTGGCTGGCTCCCAGCTTAGCCCTGCTGAGTACACTGGGTACAGGCAGCAGACACTTTCACACACACACACACACACACACACACACACACACACCCATACACCCTATTGAAATGCTAACATCCCTTGAGTTCCCCTGACAACCCCTCTCTTAATACCCACATGCTCTCTGTGGGTCTCGTGATCTCAAATTCACTGTTGGTTAAAAACTCAGGTGTGTTCAAAGAGTTTTAATCCTGAGGAAGTTTTAGCAAATCTGTGCCTGTGTGTTATTGAATAATGGCCGTTGGTTTGTAACCTACACATGAAAGTAGAGGAAATGCTGCTCTTGTGAGAAGCAGTCGGGCACTTGAAGTTTTTCAGCATTGCGGATTGCACAGCTGGATCGCTTTTTATGTGTACTGCAATGTTGTTCAAAATCACTACTCAACTCAATAAATGAATACTGAGGAGAAAGCCAAGTCACTCTATATTAACAAATACATAATAGTTTATTTAGATATAGATTTTGCATCTATGTGCATGATTTCTTTGTGGTGTACATGTTCCAGACATTCCATGAGACTTCTGCAGGTTCAGACTTGGGATATCAAAGCTTATGTCTTACCAAACTCTAATATAAACTTCAGAAAAAACTTACAAGAAAAGCTTACTTCAAATCCCAGACAGAGTTAATGTCTGGAGAAGCTTGTATCATAAGCTAACTCTGTCCTGTCAGCACCCGGGGACTCTATCCTCTCTTATGCTCTGTGGAAACAGGAAGGCTGTCTTGTACCAGGGTTTGGGCGACTGCACAGCAGAGGAACGGATAGCATTCTTTTATAAAAGCAACGATGCACACAAACTCCCTCATAAACTCTGAGCTTCATTTGATCTGAAGTGGTGTAGTTTTGCTGCTGAGGAGGCAGTTTGCCATTAACAGAGCATCGTGCTGTAAATGGTGAGGGACTGGTGATAATTCCTTTTGAGCATTAGTCACTTTGAAGGTAATCTGTTGACAGACCATGTTGAGTGACGTGATCTGGAGACTCCTCATTTGGGCAGGATACAAGAAATTAAAGCTACCAATGGGGTGCAGTGTCCTGAAAAGACTTTTATTTGGACTGAGTTTAGTCTCTTCAGGAAAGTTAAAGACAGTCCTAGTCATCCTTTTCCTCTCAACCATGACTGGTACTAGAATATTCTTTCCCTAGTCTGGTCCTTACACTTTCCCAAGATTAAACACAGCCCTGCATCTTTCCGTAGCATTGCATTGTGTCGTATTTGCTGAAATACCCGATCATCAAGCACAGCTGATTAGTACCGATCCAGATTAGCCAACTCCTTCTCCACGTCACTATCCACAACTATTATTGAATTAAAAGAGGAATTATTAGAGATTCAAATGCATGGCTTGTAGTTTCCAGTGTTTCCTGACCTTTTTAGGATCAGACCCACTGGCCTGCAAATTGATGTTTGTATAATCCTGCCTTACTGATTGTCTGTCTGCACTGATTCCTTGCTTCCCTTAATAGTTCCCTAACAGTGGTGTTCTCCAGGCTGAGGCTTTGCACCAGAGCAGGCTTTTACCTTGGTCGCAAAATAACACATCAAAAGAATCATTTTATTCCAGTACTTTTACAGTTTGTTCGTTTTAAGTTGACAGTGTCGGTTAGAAAGAGGATGTTGACTGTTTAGGTTGCATTTGTTTTTTGTTAAATTACTAGGCTGGTGGAGTGGTTGACCGTCTCCCTGTGTCCTTGTTGGCGTCAGGGGTTTGATTGAGGTGTGGAGGTGGCAGCACTTCAGTTCAGGGTTTGTAAAGGTTATTGCTATAATTAGAACTGGGAAATCTTACGTAACATTTGAAAATTGTGTCATTTTATTTTGCATTGCCTATTGAAATTCTCTTGAACTTATTAAACCAATGCCATATGTTTTTTTGAAACTATAGTGGATGTTTGAGGGCTGTTAAAGTTGTACTGTGTGTTTGAGGCAGGTTAAAGTTTACTGTGTGTTTGAGGCAGGTTAAAGCAGTACTGTGTGTTTGAGGGCTGTTAAATTTGTACTGTGTTTGAGGCAGGTTAAAGTTTACTGTGTGTTTGAGGCAGGTTAAAGTTTACTGTGTGTTTGAGGCAGGTTAAATTAGTACTGTGTGTTTGAGGCAGGTTAAAGTGGTACTGTGTGTTTGAGGCATGTTAAAGATGTACTGTGTGTTTGAGGCATGTTAAAGATGTACTGTGTGTTTGAGGCATGTTAATGTTTTACCTTGTGTTTGAGGCAGATTCAAGTTGTACAGTGTGTTTGAGGCAGGTTCAAGGTGTACTGTGTGTTTGAGGCAGGTTAAAGTTGTACTGTGTGTGCTACATTTTCTTATCCCACTTGGTTACAGATGCAGCATACATTCAACAGAACACCAAGGGGGCGGAGCCTGAACTAAGTGAAATCACTGAAAAAGTAAAATCTTACCTGCACCTTTTCTCCCCATCTTTCTCCTTTTTGATGAAAAGATGTGCGATAGTACAGTACATTTCATAGCAAGAGGGTCTATGCTCTGCCCCATTTCCTTGTTCATGCACTCACAAAGTGCACCACAAGTTTTTGTTCTCACAACCATGTCTAAATGATGAATTCTGCAGTGGGGCTGGGCAGCTGTGTGTGTGGAATCTTAAAAGGCCCAGTTAATGGAGTAGAAAAACACATGGCAGTTCCAGAGGGAAGCCTTGGTCTGAAGGCTGTGAATAAAATAAAAATAAACTGTCTTTCATCTTTGAGAGTGAGTTGTGATCTGTTTTTTTTCTTGGGTCGACTTAGTTGAGGTTATGGTGTCTTTACTGCTTTCAGATTGGTATTTTGCACTGAAAAGGCCTGTTGGTTGGTGTGAAAAATAACAGTATAGACGTTCATATAATGTGACAAATGGTAACTCCAGGACATAGCTACTTTCCTTGACTCCGTAAGGGAGGTTTGTTTACTGGAATTACTGAAACAATTGGCTGCTCTACTCAGCAACCAAGTGCATCCAGAGAACGTTTGTTATCAACCACTTCCCCAACATTTTCTGTGGCCTTACTCACACAGAAGTAAAGGGACTAGCGGTCTTTCAACTTGCTTGGCCTAATTATGACATTGTGAATTGATTTTCATGGCTGAGGTCAGTGTAGTATTTGTGAAGGTATGTGTTCATAGGTGTCTGAACTAGGCGTCCTGGCAGAGGAATAAATAAATCAGTGAAAATGACAGGGTTTTAAAATGCTTTTTGAACAATAGTTTAATAGAACAGTATTGGCTGTTAGGTACCCTGTCAGACATTATCCTAAAATGAAGGTATACCAAGGAGACTTCAACTGAAAACTGAAATTACATTTCTGCATGTGTGTTTGGACCCAATCAGCATGTTTCACTTTTTCTTTTTTTCAGAGGAAACTAGAAAAATACTAAAACTACAAATTTTCCATAACATGCTGGAATCACAAGATGTGGTCCATAGTTTGAATTAAGGGTTGTAGCATGCGATCCCATAGAATGCGGATGTTGGAATACGGGGAGGGGAAAGGGCAAAATTCATGCATATTTTCCATTGATACATTTGCATATCAATGGAACTAGTTGGAATGTTTTGTAGTTCAGGCATTCTCTGTGTGCTGTTCTCTTGTCCCTTCTGCCTAGCATTGTTGACATACCTCACCATTGTTTGGATAGTATAAATGTTCACATTTCTGGCTTAGTTTCCAGCCATGAGCTACAGACTGTGGACGTGAAAGTTAGCAACAGATTAAGCAGTTAATTCTACGCCCTGCGATTCTACTGCTGTCAGTCTTTGGTTAGCCTAGCTCAATGTTTATTCTGAAGCAGACCTAAGTATCATACTTATTTCACCCATTCAACAATCACTGTAACTACTCCTTGGCTGACAAATAATCATGGTGGGAGATGTTCTGGAGGCCTTGGGTTGGAGCTGTGACTGGCACTAGAGGCCATGGGTTGGAGCTGGGACTGGGGACTTGAGGCCATGAGTTGGAACTGGGACTGGGGACTTGAGGCCATGAGTTGGAGCTGGGACTGGGGACTTGAGGCCATGGGTTGGTGCTGGGACTGTGGACTAGAGGCCATGGGTTGGAGCTGGGACTGTGGACTTGAGGCCATGGGTTGGAACTGGGACTGGGGACTTGAGGCCATGGGTTGGAGCTGGGACTCGGGACTTGAGGCCATGGGTTGGAACTGGGACTGGGGACTTGAGGCCATGGGTTGGAGCTGGGACTCGGGACTTGAGGCCATGGGTTGGAGCTGGGACTAGAGACTTCTTGGGTCGGGGTTGGTGCTGGGTTGGGATCTGGGTTAATAAAGTGGAAAATTGACTAACTGTCCGGAAGAGAATTAAAGTGATATTTATTGGGTGTTGTTATAGGATCAGTTAGGCCAGACAGGTTTACTTTACCTGGCAGGCCAATCTGGAAATGTTTTGTGGATGACATGAATATTTAGTCAATTATAGACCTGATGGTTCTGTTCTGGGGTGGCCCTAGATTGAACCGGATCTTATGACTCAGGGAAGAAAGCAGAGGGAGCATCATACGTCAGACACGTCCAACACATAGCCACAAGCTTCTTTCAGCTCCACCATTCTGTGACTAATGTGTATGACAGCCGGACTGGAGGACGACTGGACCCTAGCCATGACAGACTGGAATGCACATCTACATTCTCCCGTTGCGTGTGTGTTTGAATCAGTATGATGTGATTGATTCAGCAGATTGTTGCCTATGTGATAGCAGGTGTACCAGAGGAAGAGCCACGTAAAACTGCCTGATGTTTACTTACCTATTGGAACCTAGTTGGTCGCTATCAGTTTAATTCAATTGAAAGTAGATGTATCAATTCATTGGCTTTCCTCAGAATTGTGGGTGCACCTCTTCAGTGGGGAGACTTACTTGAGAAATACTGAAAGTTCAAAGTACAAAAGGTTTACTTGTCAATTGCCATAGGAGGTTATGGCAATGAAATGCTTGGTATTCTGTACATTTAGTACATTCCATACATTCCGTACATTGCTAGGAAGTTTATTTATACTTATGTAGATTTCTCAATAATCAGTTGCACACATTGGGGTGGTAGAGTATAGGTGTGATACATGCATATGATATTGTACAATGACATCCATTTCCCAAGTTTATCTATCTTATCTATCAAGTTTATCTATCTTCTTTTATCTATCTTGCCCACTAAGACAGTCAGTTCTCTACCTACTTTAATTTTAGACATAATATAAAGTAGCTCTAGTTACTGAAAGAACAGGACAGAATATCTGTGACTGACATTTAAGTTCCAATGCCTTTTGTCAAGCAAGACTCCGTGGGACAAGCACTGTTATGACCATACAGGGAAGAATGTGTTTTCTTACATAGATCTACAGAAGAGTTTGTCTTTGTAATTCTTTCAGTATTATTTTATGTTTCCTGAAGGCCTTTTTTGTTCAGCAATATTTGTGTCTTTTTCATAGCCTGGGTTTGGCTGAAACTTAAGTTGATGTGTGTGTTTTTGGGTTCCACTACCCACTCAGGTATTTTTAGAAGATTGAATTCTCAAGATTGAAGTAACACTGAATTTCTTTCCTCTGAACCAACAAAGGCCTGATCTTATTGCCTCATGTATTGTACCATACCGATGCAGGTATTCAAGAGTGTTCACGGTAATATCATAATCCATAGCTTGCACTGACAGCAAGGATTAGGGAGGGGAGGGGAGGAGAGCACTGCATTGCTACAGCAACACATATCATTAGCGAACAACCCACGTAGCGAACAACCCAGAAACCTGACAGAAACCTCCTCAACCTGACAGAAACCCCTGTGCCTCCATAAACGCGAAGAGGATGTGTTTCAGTCCCTATAGTGGAGAACCGTGTCAATCGGCCTGTCCTGAGGAATTCCTGCTGTTTATGCACATACTGAAAAGTGAAGCGTTAACCAGCAGTAGCCTTGTGATTAATTGCTGTTGTTTTGTGTTGTGTAGCTTTATGCCAGTATATAGAGGCTACTAAATTCAGAGATGGGGCCAGAGGATTGGCGAGTGCGGATGAAGGTAACCACCCCCCTACCCTCCTCTGATCAATGATCTCAGCTCCGCTTGCGCCCTTTAACCGACACGCCCTTCTTTCACGGCACCCTGTGTTTGTTCATTTTCAATGTTTCTGAGTGTTCTAAAACTCAGTTTTGCACAGGTGGGGGGATCTTTGGGAGCCCTTTTCCTCCTGCCTATCCCTCTTCCTCTTCCCCGTCGTCCTCCTTCTCCTGGTCCCTTACATTCACTTCCTTTGGCAGCCAGCTACTGGACAATAAGCCAATCTGTTTGACAGTCACTGCCTTTACTTCTCACACACACACATAAACCCAGTGCTAGCACTACCGGCGCTGGTGTTGCTTGGTCAATGTGTACTCTCCCCCCTCCACTTTGAATGACTTATCAATCATGTCTTGGTGTGTTCATCACTTTTGCTTCACTTCGGGTCTCAATCAGTTTGATTTGTTTTAGTTTGTTCGATTGATCCATTTTTTTGCGGGTTGCTTTGCCTGAAATGCCATAAAAGCTGTCACTTAGAATGTACTGGTAGGCCTAGATGTACATATGTACATAGTTTCAATTTATCTTTCTCAGAATAGATTTCACAAACAAAGAAACATTTTAAATATGATCTGCCATCCATTTGACCTATTTGGCTGTGGTTCATTTTGTTTATTGGTACAGAATGTAGTTGACAGCTTTATATGATGCAGTAGCTCCTTTCTCTCCAGACCACTGTGCTCACTTCCTGTTTCCTTTTTGGAGGGCTGTATTGTGCCTCAAGCCTGCCTTTGAGTGGGCCTTTTTATCCTCTTGCTCGTCTGTTGCCCTCTGCGCTGTCATTCTTGAATTTCTTTCTGTCTTTCCTTCTGTCTTGTTTTCTGTCCTCCATTACTCCCTCCCCCTCAGGTGAAAATTTTGAGCAGAGTCCATTGCGGAGAACCTTTAAATCCAAAGTTCTAGCGCACTACCCAGAGAATGTGGAGTGGAGTCCCTTTGACCAGGATGCTGTCGGCATGGTAAGTGAAATCTGGAACGTGGAACGAACACTGAGCGTATTTTATTTCAGTGTCTGTTTTTAAAGTTTGCCTTTTTTCATTAGAGAATAGCACATGCATGCTATTGCTGACATCTTTTTCCCATTTGCCCGTCTTTAAGCTGTGTATGCCCAAGGGCCTGTCGTTCCGGACGCAGGCAGACACACGCGAGCCCCAGTTCCACTCCTTCATCATCACTCGGGAGGACGGCTCGCGGACTTATGGTTTCGCTCTCACCTTCTACGAGGAGGTGACCAGTAAGCAGATCTGCAGCGCCATGCAGACCCTGTACCACATGCACAACGCCGAGCAGTACGACATCCTGCACACCCCCACGACCCCGCGGTGCCCCGAGGACCAGCGCCACCTACACCCCCACCCCCTCAACCCCCACCCCCAGCACACGCTCCTCCCCACGCCCTCCATCTCCCGGCTGCAGCGCTTCAACTCCTACGACATCAGCCGCGACACGCTCTACGTGTCCAAGTGCATCTGCCTCATCACGCCCATGGCCTTCCCCCAGGCCTGCAGGAAGGTCCTCCAGCAGCTCCACCAGGCCGTCTCCTCTGTCCACCCCCCACCCCTCCCCCTCGAGAGTTACGTCTACAATGTCCTGTACGAGGTGCCCCTGCCACCCGCCGGCCGATCCCTGAAGTTCTCGGGGGTGTATGGGCCTGTGGTGTGCCAGAGACCCAGCACGGCAGAGCTTCCGCTCTTTGACTTCCCCGTCAGCCAGGTGTTTGAGCTGCTTGGTGTGGAGAATGTTCTTCAGCTCTTTACCTGCGCCTTACTGGAGATCCAGATCTTGCTTTACTCACAACGTAAGTCCCTGCCTTGATCTTCCTCTCTGATCTGTGTATTTCTGCCTCTGTCGTCCCCATGCTTCTCTTCCAGGAGAGTTTTGTTCCTTCAGTAGAAATACTCAAAATGTAGTTGAAAACCCCAAATAATTATGTTGGTAAAGATCACAATGGTCTTGGGCAGTTGTAGGCCTCGTTTGTCAGTATGTTCAATTATATAGTTATTCAGACAGATTATATTACTTATATTGTGATTCCATGTGTGCTCTTCAGCTTGTGTAAATGTTACTTCCTCCTCACTGGCTCTCAAGCCTGGCCTCTGTTTGTCTGTGCGTGCGTGCGTGTGTCTTTCTGTGTGTGTGTTTTAGGTCTAACTATACTCATGGGGATCAAATGTCCCCATGAGTTTAGTAAAACCAGATGAAATTTGACTAATGGGGACCCTTTGCCCGTTAATTACAATTCATTTTAGAATTAGAATTGGGGTTTCCTTAAGGTCCAGGCATTGTTGGTTAAGTTTAGGGTTAAGGTTAGGCATTACACCTAGGTAAAGTTTAAGCATAAATGTTACTTTATTGAGGTTAAGGTTAGGGTTAGGGTTAGATTTGGGTTAGGTTAAGGTTAGTGTAGGGGTTAAGGTTAGGGTTAGATTTTGGGTTAGGATTAGGGCAAGGGAGCATGCAATATCTATTTTCTGGTCCCCATGAGGTTAGCTGTACAAACTTGTGTGTTTGTATGTGCGCTGAGGGTAAACTGGCTGTTTTGAAGCAGTGTGCTGGGAACTATCATCTCTTTGTTTCCTCAGTTAGGGTAAACCCCCAAACCCATGTTGACAGATTTAGACAAATAAGGGCTTGGGTAGGACTGTCGAATGCCTAGAAACAGGTATGTCACTCTTTGTATGAGAGTTGGAGGAGTTCAGCAGGGAGGTTGTTCCAGGACTGTTTATAGGATCTATTATGGATACAGTGAGATGGGGCTGGAGGCGGAGCTCTAAAGGTGCAATGCTGTGGTGTTGCTAGGCAACCCTTGCAAGAGGAGATGGAAGAGGATGGCAGTTACTGATGCTGGGTAAAGATGATTGGTTGGAGATGACATCATCCTTTTTTTAATCTTTCCAGAAGGCCTCATCACTGCAGAACGTGTGAACTTAAGAGTATTTTCCGGAATGAGAGCATGTGATCGTTCCCCTGGGAAGGGACAGAGTGGTGTTAGATAAAGCAGCAGACGCTGAGGCAATGGATGCCCGGTCTGTACAGAAAAGGAGCTGACTGGGGCTGTTCTAAAAATAGAGGCCTAATTCATAACTTAGATACGTTGGCCCTGGCCTTGCCAGAGTCTTTCTCACATGTATTATGGGAATCCTCCTTGAGACAAGCATCTGCTGTTTTTTCCCCCATCTTTTCTCTGGAAGCTTGTCGCTTCCACTGTGTGTCATGAATATTTGTGTGTATAGAGCTTTGCTTCCGTTAGCAAAGTACTGAAATAGGCACTGATGACCTTACTTGTCTTGGAAAGCCCTTGAGGGAAGCAATGTAGCATAGTGGAGGACAACTGGATGACCGGAAGCTCATTAAATGTTTTCCATTATTTGATTCATGAACCTATTAATGAGATTAGGAGGTGGCAAGGCTTGTGTGTGGACAATGCTGTGTGTTGGTGTGTTCTTCGTGACGTGGTTTCGTACTGAAAGGGCCTATTTGCTGTTCTCCAGGCATGGTTCAAGCAGAGCAGTATGGCTATAATATCATTCCTGTCCTGGTTCCCTGGAGAGGTATAGGAGGGCAGGCCAGGAGGAGTCTCAGTCCAGGGAAGGGGTCTTTTCTGGGGGAATGCCGGGGGATTACTAGGCAGTTTGGCAGTAAAACAAATGATTTAGTTGCTATTGAATATAGCCTTGATCTGATTGATAGGGGAGGAATGTAGATATACAGAGTTGTTTATATGGAGTTGAGTGTTCATCCCAGGATAGTACAGATCACCAGCAGTAGTCATTTAGTTTTATTTAGTTGTCTTGATAAAGTGTGACCAATTAAAACCTGTCCATTTGTGACTCTTCTGCTACTTGTGCCACAGATTACCAGAGGCTGATGACTGTGGCGGAGAGCATCACCGCCTTAATGTTCCCGTTTCAGTGGCAGCATGTCTATGTGCCCATCCTGCCCGCCTCCCTGCTGCACTTCCTGGATGCCCCTGTGCCCTACCTGATGGGCCTGCACTCCAACGGAGAGGGTGACCGCACCAAACTAGAACTGCCACAGGAGGTAATCTATTTGCTTATGTATACACACCCAAACAGACTTGTGTGCTGCTGGGCACACACAAGTTGAAATAGATTTTGAGAGATTAATGCAAACACTGAATACCTTTTTCATTCTCCCTTCACTTCTCCACTGTTCTCCCGGTGGTCCCCAAAATACATTTTAATGGGAAACATTTAGCTGTAACTGAAACCATTTAGGTGGATTCCCTCAGTCCAGCCAGCTTTAAATGCAGCCTGTCACAAGCGATAACAAGTCGTTCCTAATCAGCTTGCTATGAGTGAATGGTGTGTGTGCTGTGAATACTAACAAAGACTTTCCTCTGGAGCCCACAGCCAAACCCATTTGCTTCATCTAAGGTCTGACATGCCCAACAGTGACAGCATGAAATTGGCTAATCTTTAGAGGGAATCACAGGGCTTTACAAAACAGATTACAAACCAACACTTGTTCCTTCACTCTGTACATTTGTTTTTGTTGTTTTTCCATAATTTAAATGTTTTTAATAATAAACTGTTTACCAGTTCACTTATTTATTACTTACATGACCCATTGCTAAATTAAATTAATAACCTCCTGACGGCCGTTGCAGTCATTTTCCATTCCACCACTACTCCAATCTGTAAACAACATTGTGATCTGTTGACATTATTAAACAATGGCGAATTCAGCAATGCTGTTAAAAGGATTACAACGAAATTTCAGGATTACAAGAAATCATATAATATTATTTTCTTTATGACAGGCTCGGCATATAAAGTTTTGAAAGCATATTCCTTTTGTTCGGTCCTTAAGTCTGAAAACATATTACGATTATACAGGATAATGATATCCATTCTTTGTTGTGCATTTGTAGTGGACATTTTTTGCCTTTCTTTGACCTTTTTTTGGAGCCACAGCACAACAGCTCAAGCACGGTCTTGCCTATGGAATCAACCGCTATGGTCACAACCACAATTTGGTTCTGGATAGTCAGTCCCCATCAGTACTTGGTACATTGTTCTTTCAATGTGCCCACCAGTGCATTTTTAGTTGGAGTTATTGGCTCCTTTTCTTACCTTTCTTTGTGAAACTGGCTTCTTACCTGGTAAGAAATGTGAAACCATTTCTTACATGAAACTGGTGCAACTATAAGCATAGTACCACACAGCATACACTCTGTAGGTCTTTTCCTGTTTCTCTTTGGTTTTTCTTTAGTTTTAGCATATTGATCACTGCTGACTGAATTGGACCTCACCGTCTGGGTTTTGCTTCTTGACTGCTTGGCTGCGGCACTGCTTATATTACATTCTAGGCAGCTTAATACATAATTTTTCCTTCTCGACCATAGTCCATCCTTAATGTAGTGTGATGGTAGTTAGGGTTGACTTCCAAGTTTAAAAAAGTCGCCTAGATTGTTGTAGAGTCTGTCATTTTTGTTTGACTGATCTTTGAGTAAGGTTTTGTTCAAAAGACCAGTGATGGGGTTTGTGCCCTGCAATCTCTGCAACAGTTTGTCCTCTAAGCATTGTTAGGTTTTTCTCTTGTCCTGTTCCTGGAGGTCATGTCTCTGCGAAAGGACTGGCATCTTGCACATCAACTGTTCTTGATAATTGTCTTCAGAGATTCCTTTACTGCTAAACTCTTAATTCTTAAACTTATCAAGCTCACAAAACATGTCAGGTCCATCAGTTGTCCACAATTGGAGTGAATACTAGTTTTACATCAGGCCAACTGCCCATCCATCTCCTTACACTGCAGCTCCTGCTGAGAATACTGTCTTTGTGTCTTTCGGGCTTTGAATTCTCCTGCCAGGGATCCATTGTCATGCATGAATTTGGATGGCTGTTACCTTGTGAGAGTGACATATGATGCGTGCCAATGGGCTTTCTTCCAACCATTGTCTTGCAGCCAGTCCCTTACAGTCTTCAGGGCAGCTATCTCGGTTTGCAAACCTCCTAAAATAATGACAAAACATGATTCTCACATTAGATAATCAACTCCATTGTATCGCTTTTACAGGGCTGTCGAGGGGTTGGTTCAGTGAGTGGACGAAACCTGGATTTACCCTCTACAAAGCTTGATTGCTTACATTTAATTCAGTAATGTGTGATATCCACTGATTTTGAGCTATCAGGGATTAGGGGTTGTAGAGGAGGTGGGTTCATTTGAATGCAGGTGACTTGCATGAAAAGCTGCCCATGAGGTATGTTCGATAGGTTTGTCAGCCAGTCACTTGGAAGAGGCTGCATAAACAAACATTCATAAAAAAAAAAAAAACAGGCGGGAACACTTTATATTAAGTTTCCTTAATTACTATGCATACTGTGAAACTAAAACCGTAATAACTGATGTAACAACAAAGTAGTTACATAGGTATTAATATGCAACTACTTTGTATTATGTTGTTACAGAATGAGTTATTACACAAACACAGTTTCACACAGAAGTAATGGATCTTTTAGAATTTTTATCCAAGGAAGACATTCATAGTACCATCTTTTCTCTCTCAATGCATCGATGAGAGCTGATCAGTTTCCTGGGACTAGACCCCTGGCTTTGGGGAAGGTTACTTCTGCTTTTACCAGGTAGGTAGGTAGGCTGTATTGTGGTGAATGATGCCGGCAGGTCAGATTATATTTTCTATATATATTATACATCCCTCTCTGGGGTCTGTCCCCGTGTTTTGGTTGGTGAAATGCTGGAATTGCAAAATACCTGTCCCAAAGTAAAAGGCAGTTTTAGTTGTAGGACTTTGCTGTCTGCTGTTGCTGTTGTGAACATCATTGGGCACACCAGTTGTTCTCTTTGGCACAGATCGCTCACTGTCCACTGTGGTGGTGATGTCCATCCCACTATTGTGTAGTATTAACAGTCTTGGGTGAATGAATGTGTGTATGTTAAACAAGGTCTCTTCTATGTGTGAATACTGAGTCCCACATAAACTGGTAGTTGTAATGTTCCTGGTTATAGTTTGTCCTTCTAAATCCCAATGTTAAAGTGAAAGAGCTTGAAATACACATTCAGATTGAGCCAGTACTGACACTCGGTTTTCATCTGATGCACATCCCTACATACAACCTGGATGACTTTGGATAGAGGCATCATTAAGATGCAAAAGAGGTCTTCTACAATTTGTTCACTTCAGTGAGCCAAGTTCCCTGACTAGATCTGACACATTGCGTGCACGAGTGTTGCTTTGCGTCAACTCCTGACCTCCATAAAGTGCTTATTAAATGTGATGTGCCCTGGATTTGATTCAATACATTCGTCTAAACAGCCTGGGAGTGTCAGCTAGCATCTACATTGCCAGGCAGCAACATGGCACTTGCTTCTATTTGAGATCGTTGATGCGTTTGCAAGTCAATCCACCCCCGTAAACTCATTGTCTTAAAAATGGATAATAACCCACGCAAGTCATTAAGAGTTGAACAAGGTGAAATGGAAAAAACTTAATTGTTTCCCCTTTTGAACATTGTGTTAATATTCGTAGAGAAGCACATGATTTTGTTCAGGTATCCACTAAAAGTAGGTCAAATTACATGTAAAGATCAAACAATATATATGTAATATATTTATCAAGCAACACCAAGCTCTTTTAACAGCCATGAAAGTTTCTGAATGAATATAATAGTCCCTTACAAGACAGACTGCAGTTAGCATGCACTACAAATGCAGTATTGTTATGACTGTGCTTATCAGCCTCTATACTGGGCTTTGCGGTATTTGTGTATATGTGTATCTGAGCTATCTGTTAACTGAACAGACAGATTTGCACCTTAGACAAACCAACACCTCTTACAAAGACAAGAGTAATGCATTCAATTTCTCCTCTACTGTAAGACCGTAGAGATTTAGTTACCTAATACTAAAACTGACTGATGCTTCTTGTTAAGGATTTCTATTTGGTCTCGTACTGTTTTAGAATGTTTTCCCAAAACTCCTCTTAGTTTTTAATAGCTTATTCATGGACAAACGATGCATGTGCTTGATATACTGGACCTATACACTAGCGTTTGAATTAACACCTTTTTATAGCCTATTCACTAGGGGAAACTATTTGGTATTTTTCCAAAAACTATTGGGCCTTGCGGATCTTTTGTTTAGCCGTTCATCTGGTTGCCTTTTCGCTGTCCATCAAGTGTAATTATTCTTGTATGCTTATGGTTACAGACTCTCCACCCTCATACACACACATTTTGTGTGTAACTAATTTGCCAAACATTTTGAAAAAAAAACACATGAAACAAAGTTGAAAATGAATTTGACTGATAGCATTTCTTTAGGTTCAATTTATTATAGATATTGCGATAATATCGTCACTGTAAATTATTTTTGCCATGATAATAATGTAGTGAAAATCTGAAATCGTGACAGGCCTAGGCCCTACTCGGACAGTTCTGGGCCCGGTTTCCCAAAGCACTAAGATGATCTTAAGATGCACAAGTGACTCGTTATCATTTCGGTGTGTTTCCTGAAAGCATCGTTATTTAAGTGGCACGTAACGTTGCTCATTTACTAACGAGTGTTCCGTACCACTTGTTAAGCCATCTTAAGTCTCTACTGTTTTTGTGAAATAGCGCCTCCAATAGTGAACCTGGTTGGCTCACCCCTCAGTGTCTACCACTGTGCCACTAAGGAGCTCATACACCACACTTTTAAGGGATTTTATTTATTTATTGTGAAATAAAATTATATATAAAAAATTCAAATCGGAAGAATAATTTTGAGAATTACAACTGATTTAGTACTTAATGGAAGAGTTTTACACAATAAGGTTTTCAATGCTAACCACTCATTAAAAACATGTTCTTGACTTTACATATTTTTATTGTAATCCTTTTTACAGCATCATTAAAGTCACTGCTATTTAATAATCAAGACAATTATGTTTTATATGGGGACCTGCGACCACACCCTTCAATATACAACTACAAAATGTGTGACAAATGCACATCTTTAATATTTCCTAGTACATATGTTCATATGTGTTCAATTCTTCAGTTAATACATTCATCCTATTTTTCTATTTTTATTACAAGAAGTGATGTATTCACTCTGTTATTAGATGAAGAGATGTATTTACTCTGCTATTATGTGACATGTATTTACTCTGCTATTACATGAAGAGATGTGGTCACTCTGTTGTTACATGAAGAGATGATGTCACTTTGCTTAAATTGGTTCTGATCCGTGTGTTAAAAAATAGAGCACAGTGATAGTGCTTCTGCTATAATAAAAAATATAACCCCTGTCATTCCAGGCAAATTTGTGTTTTGTGGACATCGACAACCACTTCATTGAGTTGCCAGAGGACCTCCCTCAGTTCCCCAACAAGCTTGAGTTCATCCAGGAGATCTCTGAGGTGCTGATGGCCTTCGGCGTGCCTCCGGAGGGAACCCTGCACCAGGGCCAGGCCATACACAGATGCTTCCGCACGGCTGACATGGCAACGGACAGACGCAACGGCAACCTGGCCGGCTCACCCCTCAACTCCTATCTGCTGAGGGAGAATGAGACCATTGCCCGGCTGCAGGCACTGGTCAAGAGGACTGGAGTCAGCTTAGAGAAGGTTAGAGCTCAGCAGATCCTGGTCACCCCTTTAACTGAAATGTATTAGATTAAGATTATCATCTCGCACACTCCTTTGCCAACGATAGAGGGCTTTGTAGATTGAAAGTAATATACCTGTAGAGAGGACAGGCCATGCCAGATTCACTGCATCAGCGGCAGTCTGCCATCTTCAAGTATTACATTGCCATCAACAGAAAATTGGCACTCATTACAGAACCTAATTACCATCTGGTTTGAACATGTTATTAATTGATAATAATGTTCCAGCAGAATCACATTACAGAACAGTGAGTGGATAAATTAGCTTTTAACAAGAAGAGGTCTCTCCAACTCGCTATATCTCTCAGAGCCCGCGGTAAGCAGCTTATGAGCTTGACGGGCTAGTGTTATTCTATGAAGGGATAGCCCTATCCTGATAGTCTGCTTTTAGCTCCTGAGTGGGTCACGTCTCTGGTACGTGATCTGTCTTATGTTGAGTTTAGCTTGTACTCAACTCTTTAATGTGGCTAATGTGAATGAATCACTTACTGTCAGGATCATGTGTGTTAAGGTCGACAGGGTTGATGAAATTGCATTTTATCTGAGGAATGTGTGTGTTTTTTGTGATAATTTTTTCTTCAATAAATCAGAACTTAAGTTCTAGACTTCCACTCCCACACCCTTATCACCGCTCCAGCATCTTGTGCTAACATGGAGAAAAGGTGCTGGCGTAACGTGGTGACTCCAGCCCGGGATGCAAGCTGTCCTTACAGCCCTCTACTCAGACCTACAGTACACATACCCAGCCTGCGGCTCTCTTCAGTTCTGTCTTCAAACTACATTCTTAATTTCTTTCAGTCTTCCTTAATTTTGTTATTTAGCAGACTTTCTTAACCAGAGCATCTTGTAGTAGGGAGTTTCATAAATTTTCTCACCATGGGAATCCAACCTGCAGTTGCAAATCCTATAAAGTATCAGCCAAGCTGCACGGTACCTCTGGCGTTCTGTACTATGTTGCTTTTCTTTCTCTGTCTGTTTCAGCTGGACGTGAGTGACGATGCCAGCAGCAACAAAGAACTGAAGGTGCAGTGTGACACAGAGGAGCTGAAGATGCACCAGCTCAACATCCGGGTGCGAGAGGTTTTCGCCAACCGCTTCACTCAGATGTTTGCTGACTACGAGGTGTTTGTCATCCAGCCCAGCCAAGACAAGGAGTCTTGGTTCAGCAACAGGGATCAGATGCAGAACTTTGACAAGGTTAGAGCATGGACTTAATTCAAACTCCATACTGCGAAACATACATTTCATACTCCTCAATGCTCTAGTGGCTTATTTTGTTTATGATTTTTGTCCCCTCCAGGCGTCCTTCCTCTCTGACCAACCAGAGCCCTACCTGCCATTCCTATCTCGTTTCTTGGAGACACAGATGTTTGCTTCGTTCATTGACAGTAAGATCCTCTGCCATGATGATGAGGATAAGGAGCACACTTTGAGGGTGTTTGACGCCCGTGTGGACAAGATCCGGATGCTGAACGTTCGCACGCCCACCCTGCGCACCTCAATGTACCAGAAGTGCACGAACATCGATGAGGCGGGTAAGACATGAGGAAACCTGTCGTTGTTCTAAACGCAGCTTTTTGTCCGACGGTGTAAGAGACTCGTTTGTTTTCAAGACAAGCATCTCAAGTCCTTCTCCACTGGTGTTTGTATTTTATCTATGGTAACATACTAACTCTTCTTGTTTTCAGACACACTCATTACAGTGTAGGATGTAGTCTTCCTGATCCTCTCTCCATTGGGTTAGAGAACTACAAGGCAAAGCATAGTAATCCTTATTTTCCTTGGTGGAGGGCTTTTGCTTGGTGGAGTGTCATTGTTTGTGCTTCCTTTGGATTATGGTCATTGGTATTTTTTCAGGTCTGTCTTTGGAAATAGACTGCAGCACCTGAAATGATTCATTTCCAAATACATGTAGAAATCGAATTTCTCCTCTCATTCCAAATTCCTTTATGTTATCAAATGATGCATTGCATGCATGATACCTATGTACTAATCTAATAAATTACACACTTAAACTGTTTGGCAGGCTGGCAGTGGTGCTAATGAGGTTTGGGTCAGGTTTGGTTAGGGAAGAAAAATTAAGTTTTTCCAGATATCCAGATTGAAAGATTCCCAGAATCAGAAGAATATAAGTCATAAATTAGAAATCATGAATGAATCTTCCAACCAGGATTCTTTGAAAACTGGATAATTTTGATGACTCACCTTAGGCCAATTTTATAAATATTCACAGCATGGATGTGTGGGGGTTGTGAGTGATGGTGAGGATTGAGATCAGCGCATGAAACTGACGACGTAGCCGTACGCGCGGTACCTCACTGTCTTGCTCCCTTTGTGTCACCCCAGAGAAGGCCATAGAGATGCGGGTGGTGAAGATCGACCACACGGCCCTGCATCCACACCTGCTGGACATGAAGATTGGCCAGGGCCGCTATGAACAGGGCTTCTTTCCCCGTCTTCAGCCTGATGTGCTGTCCACTGGACCTGTCAGCAACAAGTAAATATCACATCTCCACAATGAATAATACTGATACATTTAGCTTGTATTGCCACCGTCTTTGCCGTTGCTCTTTCCTGTTGTTCTAAGCGATGTTTTTATGTTTGGTGATAGATGGGCGAAGAGGAGTGCCCCAGCACAGTGGAGAAGGAAGGACAGGCAGAAACAGCACGCCGAACACCTTTACTTGGACAACGACCAGAGAGAGGTGAGGATATCAAGCAGCTTTAGGAAAGCACTGTTCTTTGTGTTTTGGTTTCTCATTTGAAAATCTATTTCAGTCTGGAGAAATCTAATTAAAATCTTATTGGTCTATTTTCTCTACAACTCCCTCAACAGCGCCCTCCCAACTATTCTCTATTGGCCTAACTTTTAATGACTATCTGTAGCCCTTGGATACCCACGGTGTCACTCACATCTACACTCTCAAAGGAAAAGGTTCCTGTAGGCTCTTTTTAGTGGTTCTTCCAAACTGAAACTTTGGATCGCCTACACATATTTAAGGGATATTTAAACCTAAGAACTTTAAGGAGTTTCGAAGGTTTCAATGAAAATACTCCATAAACTGTTTCTTTTTGAGTGTACCTTCAAAATGTCTCTCAAGCAGACCTGGGTCTCTTTCTCACTCTGTCTTTCTTTCTTCCCGTCTCACACACATGCTCCCAGCATGTGGAATGTCTGTTCCCGGAGCGGCAGCTCCTGCTGTTTCTAGACTACTACTGGCTCTTGCAGTCCTTCAGGCCCTGTCTGAAGTCTGTGACTGTGGATGTGGTATGTGTTGGCAGTGGGTGGGGCCCAAGCCTCACACCATGTCCACATGGCCCCTCCCACCATGTGGCATTCAATCCTCCTCCCAGCATCCCAGCTCTACCTGATCCTCCAGTTCTTAGGGTTTCTCCTCAGGTTTCTGTCCATCCAGGGTACACTTAACCCCAAATATTGACAATACGAAAGGAATATTTAATTCCTTGTCTGACTCGAAACCTCTTCCATGACACTGTATGACTGATGTTGAGGCTGTGTAGGTAAAGGACAGAAACACATACTCACTGTCCTCAGTATTGTACACGTAGGCAGCACTAGTACATGCAGCTTATCTCATTACATCACTGACCCTGCGATCCTCCCTCTCCCTGGAATGGGCAGTTAGCCAGTCCCTCTGTGTAGAATTACATTCCTGTCCTCTGTGAATTCCTGTGGTTGGTGTAAACCTCTGTATGTGTGGAATAATGGACATGGAAATAGACCGATTACTCTCTCCATTGGTGTGTAGCCTTCAGGTGGTTTAACGTGCGACTCCCCCTGAATCCTTTCCTCTGTGTCATTACAGAAATACATCCAGGAGGCCAGGAACCTGGGCACCACCATCAGGCAGCCAAAGCTGTCCAACCTCTCCCCCTCGGTCATCGCTCAGACCAACTGGAAGTTTGTGGAGGGGCTGCTGAAGGAGTGCAGGAATAAGGTAGAATGAAGGATGTCCTTCACACACTACTCAATATGACTGCAACAGACAAAAAACGGATGTGCAAATCAAACCCCTTTACGTTAGTTTCAATCTTTCCCAGAAGTATTCTGGGGTTGGGGGGGCGGCTGGGTCTCCAGGGTAGGGGCCTGGTGGGTGGGTAGTCAATGTGATCTTGGATTTTTCTTTTTGAGCTGTATGGGTTTTGATTTGTTATCCTATGGCTGTATTCATAGCCCTGTGGGTGTGTATGTCATGTTCCTGGCTGTAGTAGATTCATGGTTCCATGGTGAGTTGTTGCTCAATTAATGGATGTCTGCTTATCTGTAACTGGAGGAAAAAGATAGCCTTTCTCATAAAATACTGTGGCATTCTTTAGTGAACGGTAGAAGTTTGTATGTGAGGAGATCCTTCCCCTCTAGTGTCAAGCCTCTGGCCTCTAGAGATGCAACCTCCCTGTATGGCATTGTGCGTGTCCCACCAGACCAAGCGTATGCTGGTGGAGAAGATGGGTCGGGAGGCGGTGGAGCTAGGTCATGGGGAGGTCAGCATCACAGGAGTGGAGGAGAACACACTCATAGCCTCGCTCTGTGACCTACTGGAGCGGATCTGGAGCCATGGGCTGCAGGTCAAACAGGTTAGTACAGAAACACACACACACAAACACCAACACACACATACAAACACACCCACTTACACAACCTAATATGTAAAAAAACTAATTATTCAGGCACGTTCCCTCACATCAATCTTCCTATTCACTCCTTCCAGGGTAAATCTGCCTTGTGGTCCCACCTGCTTCACTATCAGGAGAGCAAAGAGAAGAAGGAAGCCACGCCGGCCGGTCTGGGTCCCACTGGTACTCCAGTCATTAAATCCTGAATACCTTGAATGCCTTGGATGGTGATGTAATCCCGTAATAATCTTTACTGTCCCTTCTCTCCATGTCAGGGCTCATCCACGACACAGAGAGACGCAAATCTGACGCTGGCGTGGCCTTGCCCCCTCTCAAGGTGTCCCTGATCAGGGACATGAGGTCGGTATCCTCCATCCATTCACCAGTTCTTCCAAAGTGTTGGTGATCTCTTCAGATATCTACCATATCATATGGTCTTTAAATCAGGGCTGGTTATTAGTGGGTATTACAGAGTAGGCTGTTTCATTCTGCCTGTGTCGATTGTGTCTACTGCAAAGGCAGAAGGAGTTCAAATTAGGGGTCGCACGATATGGATTTTTTTGCGGCGATGCCGACTGGATGATAATCAATATCATGAAATTTGAAATGGCCAAAGGTGTCCTAACCGGAACTCTGTTCCTACCTTATTGAGTTTCCAGGTAAGCAAATTCAACAGTGTAATAGTTTACTTTTCATTCCTGCTCTACAAATTGTATGCAAGCTAGCAATAGCAACGGGCTCTGAGCACTGACCTAGCTAGATATGTTTGCCATAAATTTAAGCCATCCGGTTAGTCTTGTTTACGCTGTTGTAGTGTGTGCGGGATGTGGGTTCGTTTTCCTCCTCAACGGAGCGTGGAGATGAGAGCCTACTCTGGATGACGTACTACCGTACTAACCTATCCGATGGCATGGTGGCGCTATAGCCAGTTTGCTTTAACCTCTGAAATTCTCTTGGATATTCACAAGTGCTTGGGATGTAGAGCTTTGGCGTTGGGCTCTTGTCATACTTTCTGCAATGATTTCCTAGTGTATTCACTGCCATCTTGTGGCCAACTGATAAAAATATTTTTTGGAATGATCAATGATTTAGAGCCCTATGTTGTGGAAAAACACTGAGCTCATTCTCACATCTCAAGCTTTGGAGCAGACTTTTAACACTTGATTACCAGCTATGATTAATGCCAGAAATATCACTCTTTATGTTTAGCCTTCCATTTGGTGTTTTACGGTATCCAAAAGGGCATTGTGATTTCTCTTTCTACAAATGCAATTTTTCCAAATATATTTTTGGGAATATCTATATTTAAATTAACAGGACTTCCTGATCTAATTGGGTTATCAGTTGGGATCAACCTATTAATTACGCTAATGAAGAAGAAAGATATGATGTCTATCCAAGTCTATAGTTTAATGACAGTCAGGGACCTATTGGCATGTCTACGATGCAGCACAGCAATGGTGTTGGGTCATGCAAGAGGCCATTCCTTGTGTGATGTGAAGGAGGTAGTAAGTACAGCTGAGCTGTGTGACATGCTGTTACTTCCAGCCTAATTCCCCCGCAGACCTCTGTAACCAAGGCCCGGATGAGGGGTGTCTGACTCAGGGCAATGTGTGTTAAAGGTTCTGCTCTGATCATGCACTTGTCTGCGCAAACATTCACACGTGACATCTTCATCTATTTCAGTGTTCTCACACTGAGATACAAGCACATTTTAATTGACACATTTACTGTAATTGGACAATTAATATTGACCCAGTGGCTTCATTCTATCATAATTCCATATTTACCTCTTTGTCTCTTTGTATTCTGACAAATTTATTTAAAAAAACATTTTTTCTATAGTAGCTTTGTGTAGCTTGAATGGTCTGCAGATCACAGATACAATTGTTTTTCACAGTTTGCATTGACTAAATTGAGTGAATGTTGATATTTTGCTCTGTTGCCATGGGGAACAGAGTGGAGTAGAGGAAATGGGGTTAATTGTTGATAGTGAGTTGAGGGGGTGGGGGAGGAGGAATGAGGGAGAAGGAGGGGGACATGGGCACTACTTAGAGAGCAGACAGTGGAAGGTAATGTGTCTGGACACAGAGGGCATGATAATAGCTGGGAGCGATGACAGGAGGCTGGCTTCAACAACAGGGAGTCTGGGCCAAGGCTTCTTCCTCCCTGGGCTGGCTGCGTCACCCTCTGGCTGTGGTGAAAACAGAATATAGACACAGGCCTGTCCTCTAGTTCCAGGGGACTGTCACTGCTCTAAACATTCTCTAATATGTGTCATCCTCTCATGTTTTGGGCTTCCTAAAATCCTCTTGGCCAACGGATACAAACCATTGTAGACCATCAATGAAAGGATGTGTTAAGTAATCACTGCGTGTTGCATTTTCCATCCATAGACACATCCAGAACATTGGGGAGATCAAGACAGATGTGGGCAAGGCCAGGGCCTGGGTTAGGCTCTCCATGGAAAAGAAGCTGCTGTCCAGGCACCTCAAACAGCTTTTGTCTGACCAGGAACTTACAAAGTGAGCAGAACAAGTACACATTATACAACTAGTATATGAAAAAAAAAAAAATGTGTAGGATATTTCAGTTGGCAACTCTTCTTCGGTAACTGGGATAATACCTCATTCACTTAAGGTCAGTCTCCTCGAAATCCTAACAGCTTGCAATGGAATGTCCCACTCAGTCTCAAATTATGTCTGGAAACTGCATTTATAATACATGAGATCTTTTGACATCCAAATGCCATAGTACATTCATCTATTAAACATTTACTATGGTTTTCATAATGGATGGTGGTGGCAAAGTGGGTCACATTCATGGTTATTCATTTTGGAGGTGTTACATTGTGATTATACCACAGCCATGATGTCATTCTCTAGTTGTTAACCAAGAAATAACAATAATCCGCTATTGATTCAGAATTTAGGCACCAGACTTTAGTGTTCCGTCGATAATAATAAACTATTACATAATAATTATTACATCACTGAAAATGTCTTTAGGAGTTGTTTTGATATTTTGTTTTGTTCATATTTTAGGAAACTATACAAGCGTTATGCCTTTCTGCGCTGTGATGATGAGAAAGAGCAGTTCCTGTATCACCTCCTGTCCTTCAATGCTGTGGACTACTTCTGCTTCACCAATGTCTTTACCACAATCAGTGAGTGCTAGTTAATAGTGTATAGCCCTGAACATAGTGTTAACAGTAACTTTATTCAAATGTAACTGTAACTCCTGGCTAAACCAGTCTCGGTTTTCCAGAATTGTTTAACATTCTTAAGAGTCATTTCAGATATCCTTCTCTTCTCTGTCTCACAGTGATCCCATATCATTTGCTGGTGATTCCCAGTAAGAAGTTGGGCGGCTCAATGTTCACAGCCAATCCCTGGGTGTGTGTCTCGGGGGAGCTGGCAGAGACGGGGGTTCTCCAGGTCCCCAAACACACTCAGGAGATCACCTTTGAGGTTGGTGCTCCCCTCAAGAACTGAAACAAAGTATTTACTATTGAATATACTTTATTAATAATGATAACAAATATTTAGACAGTGTTTCACCTAAGCCTTTTTTCTTCTTCATCCCCATCACAGTGTCAAAATCTGGGCAAGCTAACTACCGTGCAAATGGGCCATGATAACTCAGGGCTTTACGCCAAGTGGCTGGTGGAGTGTATTATGGTCCGGAATGAGATCACAGGGCATGCTTACAAGTAAGGGCTTGATTTGGTAGCAGCTAGCTTAAGCCGCAACATGTTAGTGGGATCTACTCCCAACAAAAGACCATGTGGAAGCTTGGGCTAACCGTAATGTGTGCGTTTGTGCGCGTCTGTGCGTCTGTCTGTGCGTCTGTCTGTGCGTGTGTCTGTGCGTGTGTCTGTGTGTGTGTCTGTGCATCTGTCTGTGCGCCTGTGCGTGTCTGTCGGTGCGTGTCTGTCCGTCTGTCTGTGTGTGTCTGTCTGTGTGTGTCTGTCTGGGTCTGTCTGGGTCTGTCTGTGTCTGTGCATGTGTATGTGTGCGTGTCTGTCTGTGCCTGTCTGTGCCTGTCTGTGCCTGTCTGTGCGTGTCTGTGCGTGTCTGTGCGTGCGTGTCTGTGCGTGCGTGTCTGTGCGTGCGTGTCTGTGCGTGTATGTCTGTGAGCGTGTCTGTGCGCGTGTCTGTGTGTCTGTTTGTGCGTGTGTGCTTGCGTAGGTTCCCCTGTGGCCGGTGGCTGGGGAAGGGGGTAGATGATGGCAGTCTGGAGAGGGTCCTTGTGGGAGAGCTGGTGACGCCCAGTACAGAAAACGAGGACAGGATGTGTCGAACGCCCCCCATGCAGCAGTCCCCCGGCATGATGAGGAGGTTTGTCACCATCTCACCAAACAGCAAACCAAGTGAGTCACAGTTCAGTTAACAGCCAGCAGCACTTAGAGCACTATTAAAGTTTTTGTGTCTTGCTTGCATGGACTGATTTTGACTGACTCTTTGCCATCATCCAGAGCTGAACACTGGTCAGATTCAAGAGGGAGTTGGAGAGGCCATCAATGGGATAGTGAAGCACTTCCACAAACCAGAGAAGGAGGTCAGAGACAGAGCTGCCATCACATGTTCTTTTATTCAGTGTCTCCTCTGTCTGAACACTGTCTGTACCCTGCAGACAACATTTATCCTTATCTTACGCATGTGTTTGTTTATTATTATCAAGAGTGATGTGATGGACCAGTGGGCTTTGAAAAGAGACAACATCGATGATTCTGTTTTTTCTATAGAGGGGAAGTCTGACTCTTTTGCTGTGTGGGGAGTATGGCCTGGTCTGGGCTTTAGAGCAGGTGTTCCAGCATGGATTCAAGTCTCCACGTCTCTTTAAGAATGTTTTCATCTGGGACTTCTTAGGTAAAGCCTTGGATATACAACCATTATATACACTAAACACACAGTGTTAAGTGTCACACTTTGTCATCACTGCAGAAAAAAGATTCCTAAAACATACATGAAAAAAATATTATTAAGTCAAGAAAGTTCTGTAATAAGACAGAAAATACTGACAACAAGCTAGTTTAATTTAGACAAAACTGAACAAGTCTGATATCCTTGTTTACAGACAAAAAGCCAATCAAATTGTTCCTGAGTTTGAAACATTCTAAGAATTAAGTTGTGCCTGAATGTTGTTTGTAATTTTCTGTCTTGTTCCAAGGAACATTTTCTCACCCCATTGGCATGTTTGTTTTTCTTGATTCAAGCATTTCCCCTTACTTTGAGGAAGCTTTCTTGCAGTGACTCTAAAGAATGAATTTCCTCTTATTTCATGTATTTTACATTTGATTTATTCAATAGAAAAGTCACAAGTGTACTTTGAGAGTGCTGAGCAGAGGGAGGTTACTCCAGATGAGAACTGGCAAACAAGAGTACGAGATTTCTGCCGCTTCATGCGGGCCATCAACAACACATCTAGGAACATTGGCAAGGATGGAAAGTTCCAGATGCTGGTGTGTCTGGGTGCCAGGTAAGATGTCCTTTGTAGCATTTCAAACACTCACAGAACCACAGCTATTGTGAGGAAAGATGTCAAGGCAATGTATTTTATAATATATTTTAATGGAAAAGAGTATTCAATGTGTTGAGTACTCAATTAAAACAAGATAAAAAAATTATGTTTTACTAGGCTTTTTAAGTGCAACCAAAAGAGGTATATTTACACCATGCAAAATGTATTAGATCACTGATGAGCTATTGAAGCCGTAAATGACTAACCATGTGTTGGAAGAACTACATCAATGTAATATCATCAATGTATATAACGCCATCAGTGTAATATCTGATATTTAAAGGGCTATAAAGAAGATTATCTAATGGAAGTAATGGTTGGACGCATAGATGTCAGTCGCAGGTTTTAACGTTTTTAAAGTACCTTTCTAACGTCTCCATAGACTGCTTGTAGGCTTACTGCATAAGCTAATAAGCCTTCTTCGGAGGAAACTTTAGATAAAGTCAACTTCAAAACGTGCAACTAACATTTTGCACATATTTATTTATGGTGTGTACCACAATTGATTGGTCTTCCCATGTTTTTCACATAGAAAATTGTTAATTCACCAAGTTCTATTAAATTGCTTTAGGGGGAAGTGCAGTGTAACCCTTTGACGCTGTGAGCTAGCTCGACCCTGCTCTCCCTGAGTGAGATAGTTGCGTACATGGAGAGACAGTCCAACAATGACTCTGGGCTACAGAAAGCCTAGATAAATTAAATCCCAAAGCTAGATAGGTGAAAATCTGTTGTTTTCTGTCCTTGAACATTCATGTTAACCATAAATTGCTATCAATAGGAACTTTTAAATGTAATATTGTGTGTTTATGGAGGTTATATAGCCTTTTCCAAAATATAAATGACTATTTATGAAACCTCAGGGTTTTGTTTTCTCTCTAAACCCTTTGTGGTACACCAAGGATTTGTTGCACCTGCCACTTCAAAAAAATACCTTATTTTTATCAGAAATCTTGTTGGCCCCTAGCAAGACAGGACATGCCTAAATGCAACATAGATGATATAGAGTGCAGACTATAAGTATATAAGTATTGAAATGCACCCTTATTCTTTCCACTCCCCACTGTGATGTTGGTCTTTCATGACAAAAAGATTTATCTCAATAAAACACTGAATGTATAAAATATGGAGTGACACGTTTTGTTGTTTCCATACACTTATGAATGTACACTTATGAATGTTTAAGACTTCATGTTCTGTCCTTTAGCAAGTATGGTGATTAATAAAATAGTCCCTTGAAGCAAATATGTTGCATTTACCTCCTCTCTTTCTTTACTCTTCATAGGGACCATTTGTTACATCATTGGATTGCTCTCCTTGCAGACTGTCCAATTACAGTGCAGATGTACGAGGACATAGCACTGATAAAGGACCACTCGTTGGTAAATTCTCTAATCAGAGTGCTACAGACTTTACAAGAGTTCAACATCACCCTAGAAGCATCACTTGTGAAAGGAATCGGTATCTAAGCCCTCCTTTGTTAGGCCCAGTTGGGCCTGATTACAAAAGATATCTGGGGACCACTAAAGGACAATTTAACCTTTTTATGCAGAAAGAGTCTTGAACATTTACAGGATTATTTCTGGGTTATATTACAGCTAATGTTATATTTGTCATATGAAGTGCAATGAGCCTTTCAAAATGTGTTATTTTTATTCTCAACAATGTTAATGTTAGACGTTAAAAGTTTGTTTTCTATTACAATCCATAATTTTCACATTGTTGAAGAAGATAACCCACCTGTGCTATACTGTTTTATTGAAAGCTAAATATTTGAATTGTTATTATTAACTGCTGACAATGGCTATATTTAAAAAGGAAAACAAGGAACAAAAACTGTTAATATATTTTCAGAGAAGAAGAGTATTATTTTGATATGTCTGTCAAGTTGCTTGCTCTGTTGTCAATTTAATTCTGTCGTAAAGCAGAGCCTGAAGCAAAGGATGTAGAAGTATGCTTTATAAGTATGAATATGAAAGGGGATATATGTTTGTGTCGGGTTGAGGACTGATTTACCTACATGAATACGACAGTGTGTAACTTTGGGTGATTCCCTTGCAGTATGCATCACAACTCATTTACATGGAATACGTTTGGTAGAAAAGAGGCTCCTGGCTCCTCCCTTCATTATGAACATAATGTGGCGTGTGCCAGGGGTGCACAATATGTATTCATTTTGAGGAGTACACTGTATACAGCTCATAGTAAAGTACTCATCATTGCAGTTGTTTGGTGGAAAGTGAGTCATTAAAAAAAATGACAGCCTTCATGTAAATACCTCTAACCTTTCCAACAACTTCTCACTAGTCCTTTCCCTTTCTACCCATTGCTGGCCGGTTAACAACATCTGCTCCATAGGGAAAATGGTATGAGCTGACTGATTCATGATGAGTGTTACATCTGATTTCTTTAAATAGCCTGAATCAAAATAGAGCAAGCAATCCTCCTTTGAACTGTTGACATTTCTGCTATGCAATATAATGCACATCTCACAAAAACATACCCAAGATCTAGATGAAAATCATTGGACGTTCTCAATTTCTCTTAATATATAGCATATGTTGATGAATAAGAACAGACATTTCAGAGAAGTAGGTGTGAAGGATGTCTTTCCTGTGCCAACATCCATGTATGATTGACATTAGCATCTTGGGAGATAGATCTATTTTTGTTTTTCAGTACTGTTGTAAATTTATTGGCATAACTGTGTAATGTAGTGTTTACTAAGTGAGGAAATGTGTACAGTGTAAAAATATATGAAAAATAAAATGACAGAACTGCATTAATATGGATATGTTTATTGTATTTTATTTTAGGATGTAAACTGACTTGAATTACTAAACTTAACATTAATATAACGTTATTGATAATACGCCTCATAATAATACCGGTATTAACTGTTGAAAGAAAAACTTTAACACAGAAGTTAAGCACTGAAACAATAAACAACTGCAGGTGTAGAATGTAAACAAACTAATTCGCGCCATTTCAGAGACGCGTTTTTTTGTGTCCATTCATAGGCTGCGAATACGATGCATGCTGGGTCCTGTAGTGTCCTATGGTGGCGACCACATAGGATGTGAACAAAATTATTTTCATATTTACTCCTACTCCCAGCATACAATATTGTTAAATACTATGCCTAACTTGCTTCCATTGGTTGAATTTGAGTTCAAATGGATACGTTACACTCCTTATATGGTATTTCTACGATGGAACGCGTTAGTTCCATGTTTTTTTATGCTAATGATAAAATAATACGCAGCTGTATGCAGCACCAGTAGTAAGGCATGCGCAGTGTGTAAAAAGGACAGCGGTGTAGATTCAAAGTTTTGTTCGGTAAGTCCACCTTTATTTTCCTTTACGGCACAGCATGGACATTTAGAAATAAATATTAAGCACGTAATGAATGCATAGGGTTATATAGTGTTTTGGTCTGTCGCGTGCAAATTACATCTGCAAGGGGCCGTTGTAACAATGGGAGAGCATGGCTGTGGAGCGTGGCGTGGTAGCTAGTAGGCTAACTAGCTAACAACAATAGTCAGATGCTATTTGGCGCTCTTAGCGGGGGAAAGTTTCAATTTAAAGGGGAGGAAGACCCTATAAACTATATGTTAAGTTTTGTTATAACGATTCGATAAATGTTAAACTCAATTAATCCTGTCGCATTTTTATTACTGTTAGGAGGCGCTTTCTTTCTTCAGAGAAAGGAGTTGTGCTTCCCCGCTTTTTGTTTCGTTAACGTTACTGTCTGTAGTAGTGTAGCGGTATTGTACTTCATACGTAACTAGTTCCAATCCGCAAAGTAATGTTTATCTTTGAAACAAAATGGTAATGCATAACAATATCAAACTACTTTTAATTAGTAGAGGTACATTTGCGAGTAGTGTGTGTTATTCTATTCGCTTAACGTTTAGCTATGTACTTTGTAGCTCGCAGCCAAGTTAACGAACCACCGCCAAACATTTGCTCTGCGACGACGGCGTCATAAACGGTGTTTGCCAGATGATGGACGTTTAAACTCCACAAAATATGATTGAAGTGATCGGCGATTAGAGTTCGCGGATTGATGCACCGACGTCACTTAAAATAACGTTTAGTCTCCCTCCTATTTCTTGGAGTTGTCTGTTCAGGTGATCGGGTGCTGCAGTAATTACCAATATATGCTAGTATTTTGCTTCTACACAACAATAAATACGTTTGCATTGCATCTGTGATGTATTGTGTACTGTTCAACCGAATAAATTGGCTCACTTGCAGCCGTTGACCTGATTTCGTCTACTTTCGTTCCTATCCCAAGTGCTTTCAAAATCGGCTAGCGCATCCAGTCAGGAAACAGAAAAGCAAGATGGGTGTTTCAAAACAAAGCTACGCTTAATAAACCGAACGTTTTATGGCACGTCTAGCGAACTTCCAGCGAGACGCTGTGTTAGAATACAGTACATGAGTGAAAACAAACCCATATCACAATTCACCGTGTAATATGTTGATCTCAAGCTTGTTCCATTTTTAATCGTGTTTTGAAATGGTTATTCCTTTGGCCAGTAAGTCCCGTAAATGACAGTTTATTTTCAGTAGTCTTACTGTACCTGGCAAAATAAGTGAACATCAGTGTTTATTGTAATTTAGTATTGTAACGTTTAAAATGCAGAGGGGAAAGTATTTGTCGTTTTACTCCGCCTTTATAAAATCAAATTAAATGGTCTGTAAATGAGCGGTCATTCTATCGTAAGTGGCAGAAATTGTTAATTTAAAAAATATTTTGTATGGATAGCTTTTGGCATACAAGACCATGTACCCTCGAAGACTGTTTTGGTGGTATTTAAATGTAATATTTTAGGTAACCTTTATATTCTTCATGAACTGCTAAGAATTGTACTTCAAATAACCCCCTAATGGTTACTCAAAAACATTTTGAAGCCCACTTGGTGTTATTTTTAAGCGGGAGGTTGAAATGATGGAAAGGAGTTTACAGTTTGTGGGACAGCTCTAATATGATCATCATCTAAGGACGCTTTTAGAGAGTAGGTGAACAATGAAAAATGGGCTACATCTCAAATCGCTTACTTGCAAACTATATAGTATGCCAGATTTGTATACGAGAAGATTTGTCTCAATCCATACTACTCTGAAAGGCTTTTTGGGGTAATAGAGCGCAACCACTTGAGCAGTAAGAGGGTGGGTGTCCATGATTTTCTCTTATTTTTACTTGACGAAAAAGTCAGTTATCATTCAGTCGCCTATATTTATAGTTATTGTATCAATGTCATTCACGATTGAAAGCCTAACGCTTTGGCATTGTAACCTTTGTCTTCAGTCCTGCAAGCAACTGCTCAATTTCTATGACTACTCCAAGTAGTAGCAGTACTAAGTAGGCCTATTATTGTCTATTAAAACTGCTAGTGGCAAAAGCCATGCAGTTCATAGATTCCATTTGTGGTGGAAGTAAACTTAATAAGAAACGTTACTCAGTTTAACACAATACTTAATTGTGTCTAGCAAAATATTCAAACTTGGCGTGATATTTTCTGTGACAAAATTAAATGTCATAAAATTGCTTCATGAGGTAGTTTGTCTCAATAATGGCATACTAGCTTACTATATAATGAACAGTACGTACTTGACCATCATCTGCGAAGTATGTACTTGTAGTATGCAAGTTGAGATTAAGAAGTATTCAGCCCTTTCCTTTCAAGACATTCCACAATTGAGTTGCAGCCCTGAACAGGTGCCTCTGATTGGTTACTCAAGAGCATAATGATTACCCATTAGGTCTATTTGGTTAGCTAGCTCTGGAATGGATCAAATACACAAAATTGCTGGAGGTCTATGAGTGGGAATTGAATACCTCTGGGCTATAGACTCCTTAATTTGTTTACATGCGCTGTTGTCTACATTTAAAATTCTGGTGCATGTCTGAGTGAAACTGGTGCACTGTGGGGGACCAGCTCGCTCTGTTCCATGAAAAATTTTGTTTTCATTAGATGGTTGACATCCCTTGTAATATTTGTCTTTCTCTGTAGGTTTCCCTTTAATCATCATGTTTGGTTTCCACAAATCAAAGATATATCGCAGCCATGAAGGATGTTGCATATGCAAGACCAAGTCCTCCAGTTCACGCTTTACAGACAGTGGCCGATATGAAGAAACATTCAGGCTATGTTTTGGGTAGGCTGTACCCTTTTATGAATTTATTTATTGCGTTCTGTATCTTCACATTTTATGGGAATGTGTTTGTATTTCATTCTTTTTAAAGGCCGTGTTTACTCATGTTTCATACATAAATGTTCAAACTGATTGAATGTGTAAGATATTGTCAAATACTATATTTCTAGGATATTTAACATGAATTGGCTTCTGAGAAGTGATGATTTGACCACACTGATTAGTCGCAACCAATTTTCGCAATCCAACAGCTTCAGGAGGGTGAAAGATTACAAGATGCTTCCACAGATACATTATTCACAAGCCATTCTGCTTCAGTTTCAGGCTTTTGTCCAATCACAAACTTAGTGTATTGTTGTTGTGGGTTACCCTCCTTTAAGTAAAATCCTCTGTAAGCTCATAGGCACTTGATATAAGGCAGTTGCTATGCCACAACAAGCCAATATGCCAAAATGATCCCTCCAAAAGAAGCCTCCTTACCCTGACGATGTTGGCAAATATATACGTCCCAAGGGACCCCTGCTGCATACTGGCAAGTGGCCCAGTCCTGGCTTGAGTCTAGTGGTAAACACCTAAGTACCATACTCTGTTCGTCCACCAGTGAGCTGTGGAAAGTGCTGTTAGCTTTGCACTGGTTTAGACCATTAGTAAATTATGTAAAAAATGTAGCTGGAATTTGGTTAGCTTGTGCTTATGTGCATTTCAATTTTCTGTTTATCTAGGTTGTCAGAGGATCGTGTAGGTGACATCTGCAATGCCTGTGTGTTGTTGGTAAAAAGATGGAAAAAACTGCCGAAGGGATCTAAGAAGAACTGGAACCATGTAAGAACTAATTTTAGTTCACTGAAGATTGGCAATGCTATTGCTTATCATCACTTTTCTTTTAATGAAACTAATATTAAGTGATTAACATTCCTTATATGACACTAGGTTGTAGATGCTCGAGCTGGGCCTGGCTTCAAGCTAACAAAACCGAAAAAGATGAAGAACAGTGACGGGAAGAAAAAAAGCAAGCTAAAGAGGCTGCACAAGTTAAAACGACAAAGTAGGGCACTTGTCCTGTTAAATTGAAATATTACTAAACTGTTTTAAGCAGTTTTGTCAGTCATTAGGCCAACTCTAGGTAGAAATGCAAATGCACCATGTGACCATGTCACCAAAATGCAATGTTTGCCTTTTTAGACTCTGATGCCCACAGCACCACCTCCAGCATGTCTCCCTGCCAGTCGCCAAGCTATGAGTCAGATGACGGCTCAGACATTGAGACCAAACAGAGGCGCCCCACCCCATCTGTCTTTTCCTTCCTTGACCTGTCTTACTGGAAAAGGTAAGCCTAAAAAGGGTTGCATTCAAATGTTTGAACATATCCAATTGTATCTATGGCCATGTCTCATCATAACGTCCAAATAATTCAGGAGAGTTGAAGATTGCCGCAAGTCTTTTTTTTTGGCATCTGGGCCAAGTCATTTAGCTTTTTTCTGACACTGGAAGTCGACATCTGTTAGTTTTGCAGGTGTTTGAGCTGTCTGTTGGAGTCACTAGAGGGTAATGAGACCAATAAATTGTTGCTGCTATGCCTCCCGCCCCCAGGACAATGCTGGCCAACTTGTCGCCCATGGGGTTTCCCAGTCCCTAGTCAGCTAGCTGCACGGCCACAATTTGAATCTAGACTGTGGTGGCAGGCATGTTGCAATAAAAGAGCGCCATCAATGTATTTACTGGTGTTCTTTTGAAAAATGATTGTTCCTCTACTTTTTCTGTTGGAATCAGAGCATAACTTTAATATATTAAATAATTACATGTGTCTTAGTAACTTAACCATGTTTTTGTTTTCATAAAACACTTTTATTGCTACATTGCTGCCAAGACAAGAGGCAAATCACTGCCTTGGTCCAGAAGAGGGCAGTATAGAATGGCTCATTGCCACCTGGATTGGAACAGTGCTGTCCCAGGACACCTCTCAAACAAATCACGTTCATGATTGCCAATCAGACATAAAATTGGAAAGGGAAAGTGAGCCCCTATACATCTTAAATATTTGGAAAAAGACACTAGCTATTCTATGTAGAATGCCTTTTTTAAAGAATAATAGCATAAATTACAAAACTATCCATTACTTTCCTGTTTTGACCACCTTTTATAAAATGTCTGACCCATTTAGGGCCCAAAATGTTTCTAATTCTCTGCTTCAAATTGTCTCAATTCCATTATAACAATGTTTAATCAATAGTTTTAATGGTTACTACTTCGTTTTCCCCATAGACAAAAGGTGTGCTGTGGGATTGTCTACAAAGGGCGTTTTGGTGAGGTGATGATTGACCCACGTCTGTTCAAGCCCTGCTGCAGCTCCAAGAAGCAGGAGGCTTTGGTTCCAATGCAGGACACACACATTCCCCTTCCTGCCATTCACCCTCCTCCACTCCCAGAAGCCCTGAAAGAGGGCTGGTGATTGCTCTACTGCACCCCCTGGGGGTGTCCACCCTACAAGTTGTCTCCAGTGGCAGACTCCCCCAAAACCATTCCCTATTAGTTCACTGTGTATTTAGTTGGCTAAATGATTTTCCTATTTTTTCTTTGAAATTGATATTTTAATTTTTATATGATGCAGTTTTTTTTTAAGAAAACAAAAATTACAAAAACCCTTTTATATATGCACGCATTAGTGTACTATTTATAGGATGAGGAGGCAGAATTATATTTGGCCTTCAAAGGCACACTATCCAGGTCTTGTTGCAGCATTTAAAATGTATTTTCTTTGTTATTAGCATTTGTATATATTATGTTCTTTATCAGCATATCACGTTTTTGACTGTACAATTGGCGAAAGAATATTCGTGCTCATATGCAAGACCCAACCAGCTAGATTTCTAAAGGAAGTTGATTTGCATTGACGGACTGACCGTTGTAGGTAGTGATGGCCTAATGAGGCTTCATTGGTGTTAATTTAGCAGCAAGATATTATGCTGCCAGGACTCCGATTTTCTTTATCACAAAAGCCATCATTGAAATATATAATGCCATTTAGTTAACTAGCCTTTAAAAAGAGTGGACAAAAACAATATTGGAATGGACATTAAACCTAAAATGACAGACTAGATTGTTGACTATTGCCTTAAATATTTCAAGGATGGCTTTTATTTTGAAAACCTGTGTTAGTGCTGCTAGCATAATATCCTTCTGCTAGAAGAACGGAATTTGAAGTCTTGAATGGTCATCACTAGTTTTGGGGGATTTTCATATACTTGTTTTTCCCTGATACTCATTGAGCGGAACAAGATTTCTAGCATTCTAATATTTAAAGGGCTATGGGGGGTTAGAGTGTTGGGTGTGTTGATTAAATGTATACAGTAAGAAATGGCCTTTCACCTGGCCTTTTAAGCATACAAATGCATGCGTTGTCCCACTCTTTCCTTCAAATTCTTGGTAAGCACTGGGTAGTTTATTTAAAAAAATAAAGTTTTACACATCAGATTTGTAAACCCTCCCTAACATGCATTTGCTAATTGCAGTTCTGTAATTTCATGCAAGTGAATCACAGTGGGTTGAGTTGGACTCATTTCTGTCTTGGAGTGAAATCCAGTTATTTATTTGTTATTTGTATAGTCTTCCATGAAATGAAAATGCACATTATATAAGCATAATGTTTAAGTGGTCTTGTGTATGCATGTGTTTTGTCCTTTGGCAATAACTGTTTTAAATGACAGGATTGATAACCTATCTTTTTAAACCACTACATGTGTACAGATGCTTAACAATTATTATTTTTTGATTTGAGGCATTATTTTTTACGGAATCTCTTGTAAGTTCATCAGTGGCAGTCTTCAAGGCTGTTTACATGGACTGCCCTATTCAGATATTTTCCTGAATTATTGCAAGTTTTTTGGCCTTGTTTAGTAAGGCACAATGCGGTTATGAAAATGTGAAATGTTGGACAACGCTCTGGTTTTGTGGCTGCTGCACCACCCGTGTGTCCTAAGAGATTTAGGCAAAATCAAAACTTCACATTTGCTATGGGTTTGTTAAACTTTTAAAGGAGGCAGTTCTATGTAGAGACTATGCAGGAAATTTGAATGTGATAAACTGATTAAATGTTAATGTTTGTCAGCCTATTTTTGTTTTGTTTCGTAGGTCTACCACATTTAAGCTTTTCACAATTTAAAATATTTGTTGTTTGTCATTCATAATGCAACATTGTCTCAAGACAATGTTTCATTATGATTTTTTTTGTTAATTTTCAGGTTAAACAAAAAATGTGTAACACTGATATATTATGGTCAGTTTGCACATGGGCATTTGTTATTTTATTATTTGTTGTAAGACATGCAGATAGGTAGTGCGAGCCAGTCTGTTTTTGCCATCATACCAACTTCTTGTCACTCATCATGCTTATTGTCTGGCTTGAAAATGACTGCCGTGGACTTTGCAAGAGCACAGACAGACCTGGCTAGTAGCTAGGATATCCTGTTGTGCTATGTAATTGAGTTGTGTAACTTTGGTTATATGAAACGGTTTGTGTGGCAGGGTTGTTGATTATTGAACATATTTCTGTATCTGAAATAATGTAATTAAAAGGAGAGATGCTGCTTCCTTTTATCACAATAGAAATGTTCACTTTTTGTATATAGGGAGATGCCTTATTTACTTTTGCAAGGTACATTTTGGATAATATGTGGTGTGGCTTATTAAAATGAATTGTTCTTTTTCATTATGAACTTAGATCTGACATGTCATTTATATTTATTTATTCCTCATCTGTTTAATGCTCATGCTGTTAATTGAACCGTTAGGAACTTCTAGTTATTTCGACTTTCTGCACTTCTTTCGAATTTAGAATTTGTTTTCTGTAATGCTATTTTGAATATCAATTTCTTTAGTTATGTCTTGTAATAAAACACAGAAGATACTTTTGGTCCCAGCGTGATTTCATTTCAACCGCTAGAGGGTGGTCAGAACTTAACATGTAATTTGGCGACTACGCGTTGATGCGTAAACCCGACTCTTCACTACGCACTTGCTCGGAGTCAGTCTGATTAACTCGGTGATTTCCCCAGTGGTCAGGGATTTAATAAATGCATCAACTTCAGGACTCGTGACTTGATGCAATTTATGGTCAATTTTTTTATTAAAGTTTTTGTGTTTAAACAGTCCCCCTTATCGTTACAGAATAAATAAACAAAATGAACAATATAGCATGAATTTAAGTATTTCTTCTGTACTCGTCTCAAACCCGGATCCACAGGGGTGGATGAGGGGGCCCAAAGTCGGGCATTGCCTACCCAGATATGGTCTTTGCCAGCCCCCGGTGTTGCTACCCCTTAAATACTGCAGATGGTATATGAATTAAACATGCCCCCCCTTGAATACATTTCGCCTAAAGACAATTCATCCTGGAGCCGGACCTGATTGGTCTAGTCGAAACCCGATGTAAACAAGTGCACGTCGTATCATACGTACGCCTGTTCCCTATTTCATCTAAATCCGCGCAACATAAAACAACGTGGTGCCTATGGGATTTGACTTCGACGTAGAGGCTGCGTTGTTGAGCACTCGCCGGAGGAATCCGCTGGCTGTCTAATTGGCTACTCCTACACCCTTAATCATTTTCGCTCCCTTAGTAAATGGGAATTTACGCAAATCGTGGAAGCTGGCGTGAACGTGCAAATAGAGGGCCTGGGGAGTGGAGTTAAGATGGGTTCATTTGGGATTTATCACTGGGTTCATTGCAGCTATACATTATAGCGTAATAATGTAGGTCTATGTAATTATGAGTTGCCCCTAACTGCTATTACTAAGTAGTTCAGTCTAATAACTCACAACTACAGTCTCGCAATTGCATCGCTAGAACCGTAAGTGACATATGCATCAGTGAAAACGTCTCAGCAATGCGAACCCACCTTCTGAAAAAGCTACGCGGTACACTGATTTGTGCGCGCGCCACGCTTAGAGAAGCAGAACGCGGAATCATGAACCATGTGTGTACTGGTGTGTACGAGATGGATTTTCAACAAAACCAATTATTTTCTTTCATTCTGAAAATCATTCGCTTATAAGGCCCATTTACCATTGACATTAAGCCTCAACTACCCACGAGACGGCTGTCATGAATTCTTACTTAGGCCTATTTATTAAATAATAGTTCCTGATATAATGGCAAAGCCTAGCATACAGTCGTAAAAACGTCTTAAGAAAATTCCATCAAATTGGATACAGAGGAGCGCTTCTACACTTCTAGTTCCTCAAAACAAGTTTCGCACAACAGAGGGATTTCAAAGGATGGCACTTTGATCACCGACAAAGACTACACAAGTCGAGCAGTCAAGTGTGAAATACAATGGGATAATTTATGACCTCTATTTTGCGTTTTAGGCATTCAGGCTTGTCCGCTTAAAAAAATCGAGCCAACTGGATAATGTAGAAGAGCTCAACACAGGGATTGAGTGCTCCGTGCAGTCTTGCCAAATTAAGATTATTTTACAAAGTCAGAACGAAAGGAACATTTCAGGAAAAAAAATTCAGCGTGTCTAAGAGACACTTGCGTTCTACCAGTCTATATGGCTGTGGCCTATGGTCATACACTAAGCTACAATTCACCTAATATTATAAATTACTAGTAAATTCTTTGTCTCTTTAGTAGGCTTTTGGAATCTGATACTTCAGTACAATTGTTAGTGTCAAGCGGGTAAACCAAGCGCGCGCGCTCTCCCAGTCTCTCTCACGCACACACACGCGCACATAAAACACAGGATCCTTCTTTCTCTCAAACACACGGTCCTTTCTCTTTACAAACCATTCGTGAAGTCGATTGACAGGCTAGAATGAAAATGAGGAGGACACTCGACCAAGACTTCAGTGCAAACGCGTCCTTTTGAGGAGACCTCTAAACTTGGATCATATCACCATGGGAGCTATTTGTACTGCAAAGGACTTCTGTTTGTTTTTGCTCTTGTTAACTACCTGCCAAAGCGCCGCTCTTCTAGAGAACCGAGGTACGATTTCTGAGTTTCAACGGTTGCCTGCTGCTTTTACGCATGCTTTAATAAATTGTTTGTACTGCTTTTTAAAGGATACCGTTTCAGAATACTCGGCACATCTTTTTCGCAATATTACAGTTTGCTAACGTGGGTCTACATTTCAACAACTGCTGTTTTCAGATTCAGTTACTAGCAAATGTAGGCTACCAATAAAGATGAGTGGGTCCAGACTTTTCTTCCCGTACTTGTAACAATTGGGAATAATGAATCAGCATAAAGGGTTTCAGTGATATGTAAACTATATTATTAGTAACTATTAGTACGCTGTAACTGTAGAAACCTCGGCGTACTTAACTAAATACTTAGAGCAACATAATCTTATGATCCCTGTGATTAAAATACAGATTGTTGAAATTCATACACAACATAACATTTGTGCGTTATGTGCTTTTCAAATCCAGATCCATGCTCTGAAGGAAGTGATGGCTGTCACATTGATGCTATTTGTCAAAATTCCCAAGCCTCTTACAAGTGCACGTGTAAAGCAGGCTTTAAAGGAGATGGTAAACATTGTGAAGGTAATTATCTCTTCCGCAATTTACTTTTATCTCACATTTGGAATAACATTTCTACATTCTTTTACCTCCATGAATCAACTATACACGTTCATTTAACGTTTTTTTATATTATTGACTTAGGCCTAAAGTATGTATTTAAATGGTGAAGACCGTAGTTTAAAATACATTTTTTTCACTAGATTCTGAAATGAGAATCAATCATCAAGGTTGACCTGTGTCCCGTTTCTTAGACATTGATGAATGTGATATCGACTACAATGGTGGCTGTGTACATGAATGTAACAACATACCGGGCAATTATCGTTGCACTTGCCATGATGGATTCAATTTAGCACACGATGGACATAACTGTCTAGGTAAGAGAAATGTTTAAGTAAGTTAAACAAACTTAATAGAAGTTGAAATGTTTAGTGTTAAAAGACTACACACCCTAACAAAAAAGTGCTATCCATAACATTGAAGAGTTTTTCAGCAGTCCCATAAGAGAACCCTTTGAAAAAAAAAAATATTAGTGCCATATACAACTATTTCTACAGAGAATTCTACATGGTACCCTAAAAGATTTTACTTGGAACCAAAATTGGTTCTCCTGGGAACCATAAAGGTTTATCTTATGGGTGCAGCAAATAACCCCTTTGGAACCATTTTTAAGTGTGTAAGGTAAGTAATAATGGCAATTGAATTCAATCTTGTTTAAATGAATTGAAGAGCAGTCATATAGCCTTAAAAGTTTTAGACCTCTATAAATGCCTTAGTATGACAATAGAATTGTATTGGTCCATGAGCCAAGACCCCTGTCGCCTGGACCGTATTTGCTATATAGGATATTAGTTCCCACTCATCTCCACTTAGGCCTTTAAAAATGTCCTACAGGTACTATCTTCATTCATTTTATTGGCTTGAGATGTAATATCCTGGGCTCTCCCTGCAGATGTGAACGAATGTGTGTTCAACAATGGAGGGTGCCAGCAGACATGTGTAAACACTATGGGAAGTTATGAATGCCGCTGCAAAGAGGGCTTCTTCCTCAGTAACAACCAGCACACATGTATCCACCGATCTGTGGGTGAGTGAACCTGGAATCATTTCTCTATGATTTTAGCTTTAAAGCTTTCCACACCATGTCCCACCTACACATGCAAACGTGTGTTTAGTGTATGTCTGTTTGTGCACGTCAGTTGTTTGTGAGTCTATGTGTTTTTCTGCATTTTTCTATGTATGATTGTGTGTGTGTGTGTGTGTGTGTGTGTGCAAGATAGGCTACTAAGCCATGTTTGTGACACAGCAGAGAATTATGGAGCTAATTCTAAAATGTTCACATACAAGAGTTTGATTGACAGCACAATGTGGAATGACAGCTTTTAAGTCAGGTCCCCTCTCTTGGCCATTATCTGGAGCGGTTGGGCTCCAAAGGACTCATGCTGTGGGAAAAGGAGCCCCATGTCCCAGAGAACAAAACAAGTTAATAACTGCAACACTTGGGCCTTTGTGTCCTGTGTCATAGATGAGAATAAAGCTCCTTTTTATGTCTATAGCTTCTCAGCCACACGTATTGTTGTTTTCCTCTAACCAAATTCAGCTAAGAGATGCAAAGGCTTTCCACCCCATTGGGTTTCCTCTAAAAACCTGCTGAATTCTACCAACACATCTACTCAGCCATTGAACCATATGTTTAAAAACATCTGCTCTGTGCGGTAGCCTGGGTGTAAGGTTAGAAGATGGTAATATTATAGTCACAGAATTGTTTCTGCGTGTTTTCATTGCCTTTGAGAAAAACCTCCCAATGGGCTTTACACTTGGTCCTTTCCCACCATTTGGGTTTCCATCCCTCTTTTTGATGTCTTGAAAACAGCTAGGCCAACCCTCTCCATTTGATGCACATTTGATGGGTCCACTTCACTCACATGTCAGCTGTTTGTTTTAGACCTCTTTAGACAGGGGTATTGTTTGTCAGTGCTTCAAGGGTCCTGTCAGATTTCCGGTCAGGGGCCTTCAACATTATATCCTGAAAAATAATTGATATTACTGTGACTTGTTTAGCCTTGGTATTTCATGACCATGTCCTGTGTATAACAACACGTAAGTAACATTTTATTACAGAGCCATTCAAACCAGTTAATGTAAAATGTTATCTCTCGTTTCCAGAGGGCCTCAGCTGTATGAATAAGGAGCATGGCTGTGCTCACATCTGCAAGGAGACACCCAAGGTGGGAGTGGCCTGTGAGTGCCGCCCAGGATTCCTGCTGGCCAAGAACCAAAGAGGCTGCATTTGTATGTGTGATTTTTTTCACATATAGCTACAGTAGCACAACCAGCAGTCTTGTTTACATAACCCATGAGTTGAAATTTGGAATGGACCCATGTTTTGTGTCCTTGGCCTAGTGACCTGTAACCATGGTAATGGAGGCTGCCAGCACAGCTGCGAAGACACGGACCAGGGGCCCATCTGCAGGTGTCATGTGAGGTACTCCCTGCAGCCAGATGGAAGGTCCTGTGTAGGTAAGAGCTGACCAACCTTCTCCAGGAATAGTTCCATAATGGTTATTAACTTTTCTGTGAGCTTATTTGCATACAGAAACCAGCTTACCTTGTTAACATCTATGACTGGGCCCATCTAGTTATTTTACCCTTTAGACGTCTTAATTCTCCTTTCTGTCGCTGTCCCCCACTGGAACACACCTGATTAAATGATGACATTTTGAGACTGTGAATCGGGTTTGAAGGGGCTTGTCAGGCCTTCTGATAGCCAGTGTGTATTTATTTTGTTACAACACTGTGGTCATGATAACCATCATCCTTCAGATAGCAGTAAGAAGCAGCGTACAGGAGGCCTCTTCTTCCTGCCAATCTGCTGTGTGTGGGGTCCAGGATTGTCAGAGTTGTCTCCAGCTTCATATCACATTTCCTTCACCTTATCTGCTATACACATAGAGAGCCACACTGCATGCCTTAGGAAAGACTGGGCTGTGTTGAGATATTCTTGGAAGAGATGCTGTAGATGTTTTGGATAAATGGGCTGGAATGCTGCTGTTCTGTGTGGAAGATGGTTTCACTATTGGGTTGCCAGTTTTGACTGGGCTCAGAACGGTAGGGATGTAAACATGCACTACGGTCTTGAATATGATGAAAAACTGTGTATGTGCCTATGTGTATTCTCTGTTACAGAGCGGGCTGAGGCAACCACAGAGAGCTCTGATCATAACGCCACTTCCTTTGCCGAGGTGGACAAACGTGTCAAGCGCAGACTGCTTATGGGTACTAATTGTATAATTGCCAATTTCCACTGTTATTATTACTCATCAGTAGCCATACACCACTAAAATATTCAAGACAAACTCAGTTACTGTCTGAGGTTATTCTGTCAGTTGAACTTGTAATGAATTCAGTTCCTTTGGGTTATGCTGCCGGGAATCAGCTATTGGTGTTTTTCAAAGGGAAGCATGGCCAAATCAAGGCATTCCACAAGCTTTAGAGCAAACTGTGAAATTACTACGGACGTTCGCTTTCTCACGATTGATTCCTCCACTGAAAAATATGTTTTTGTGACAGTGTGGTACATTTCGCATGGTTGCCTGCCTTCCATTTAGGACTAGAATGGCTGTGAGTTGCCTACTGAATATGTTTTCATATTTATTTATCTTAATTTGACAGGCAAGTAAAAAAAGCAAGTTATAACAATCACAACCTGTACACAATACACACTATAAAAGTAAACATTTGATAGGAGATCAGTGCATTATAAAATAAAATAGTTAAATATAGTAGTACAATTAAGTTAAATCACACCTAACTATCCATCTTAAGCAGATACACCTTTCTTTAAACTAACCCTGAAGCAGTCCTCTAAATGTACTCATTGGCACAAAGTACTCAAGCCTTAGTTCATTCAGAAGCTACCCATGGAGTATCAAGTACTAACCAATCCTGTGCTCTCATATTCATCTTTTTGATAAGTAATTTGAGAAACATTGATAAGTAATGTGAGATATGCTGGATGTTTTTCCAAGAGCGATTTGTGTATTAACAAAAAAGTATGCTTCTCACGTCCTATAGTCTTTCGGTGATACAAAATACAACGAAAGTGTCGCCGGAGTTAAATGGAAGGGCGTATGGAATATAATGCTGTCAGTCATGGTGTGCTGCTGTCTCATAAACACTATATTTACTGCGTTACACCTTGCTCAGTGTCTAAGACTACCTCCTTATTCTCAGCAATGTCAGTCAGTAAAAAAAACAGTGTGAGCACGTACATAGACACCAGGCGCTGAGAATCAAATGACCCTACAGCCCTATTGGGAGTGTTCTTGTCACTGGGACTGTCTACAGTGTTTAACAGAAGCGTGTTGACCTTTGGCCTTTCAGAGACCTGTGCGCTGAATAACGGAGGGTGTGACTGCACCTGTAAAGACACATCCACAGGCGTACGCTGCAGCTGCCCCGTAGGCTTCACTCTGCAGGCTGACGGGAAGACGTGCAAAGGTCAGATCGACGGTCCACCGCCTTGCCTCCGTCTAATGGGAATGTGTCCCAAATAATGCCCTGTTATCTTTTGCCAATAGCCCGTATAGGGCTCCGGCCCAAAGCAGTGCACAATTAAGGGAATGCCATCTAGCACCGTCTCTTATTGTTGAATGTCATTTTGTGAAACGCGCCCTCTCGCAGACATTGATGAGTGTGAGCTGCACAACGGCGGCTGCGACCACTTCTGTAGGAACACCGTCGGCAGCTTCGAATGCAACTGCAGGAAGGGTTTTAAGCTGCTTACCGATGAACACTCCTGCCAGGGTAGGCTTCTTATTTCCCTGCCTGCCTGTCCTTCATCTAGGGAGGGGGCTGGAACACTGTTTTACCATGTGGGGATGTTGTGTGTGGCTGTGCTGCGGGAAAGATAAGACAGACAGGGTGGGACATTTTGCCAGTAACGACTTGCAGGATTCCTCTGAAGATCCTTAACATGTGCTAGTATAAAGCTCAACTTTTAGAACTAACAGATTTCTTCCCTCTGATACAACCCATCATTAAGATGCTGCCGTCCTACTATTAACTATTAGCATTTCAGCACTGTGATGCCATGCTGAGCCTTGTAAAATCCAAATGCCGAGTGCCTTTTATTGTAAAATAATACCTGTGTGTTTTTGATTCTAGATATAGATGAGTGTTTTTTTGAAAGGACGTGTGGCCACATGTGTGTCAACTCCCCTGGTGGTTTTGAATGTGTCTGCAACAAAGGTTACACCCTGTATGGACTGGCTCATTGTGGAGGTAAGATGCTAGGGCTAACCCTTCTGGGACGTTGTACTTACGCTGTGGGAAAAACGACAACATTATGAAGGGTTCATGTAATTTTTTTCTGTGAGACCGATGGTTATGGGGAAAGTGCTTTGATACAACCGGCACAATTCAGTACCATTCCAAACAGCAAAGGTTTTTCTGATAAGCTTGGTGAGAGACGCTGCTAATGATGTGGGTATTTTCTCTGCTTTCCTCACAGATAGGAATGAGTGCAGTGTGAACAACGGAGGTTGTGAACAGGGCTGTGAGAACACCTTGGGGGGATTTCAGTGCCAGTGCCAGCCTGGCTATAACTTACACTGGAACAAAAAGGATTGTATCGGTAAGAAAGTGCCCCCTTCTGGCAGAGGGGTTGTGAGTTGTAAAAGGTTCTCTGTCGGTTGCTCCCTTGGTGGTCCTTTAGGAGTGACGTCTGCTACTGTACCACATGCACTCTCAAGAACGCTGTGTTGCATTAGTTATTAGTTGTGTTCTCTCAGATCTGCTGGTTAATTAACGCTGTCTTATTGATATTTTATCAAGTGAATCTAATCGGCAGACTGAACTTTATGTTAGCATATTTAATGTGCAAGAAAATGTAAATGTTATTCAACTATTAACGTTGTGTTTGCAGTGTACACACTTTACATGATAAACAGAAATGACATTACTCTCTTAATTGACTGATGGGGTAAATTTGAAAGCACGGAATGGTCAGGTCCCCTCGTAACAACCCATGGGTTACTTTAAAAAGACCTGGCTACTTGGTCAACCTACCTGATGGTGATAAAACCCACATGATGTATCATGTTTAAGTAATCAAAACAACCCAACACAACTCGCTGTATGAGCTAAAATAATACCTAAATGTGTTTTTTCCACTACATAACAAGCACTGAGTTACCAAACTACCCAAATTGGATTGTCTTTCGCTTAGGGTTTTGGGGGAAAACTATTGGGGGAAAACAGGAGATACTTTGAAATATTTTTTCCAACTTTTTCTTTACTCCTCTGTGTCTTTCTATCTGCTCATCTAATTAAAACCAAGGACACAAGCAGAAAAAGGCAACCGCGGATGTTCCCATGATCTTCTTGTCTCCTTGGCTAGATTTCACTAATCATCTCCCAGCTTGCCCTCTCTTCTGCGTCTGTCTACCACGGTCCAAGTTTGTTCTTTACCTTTGAGTTTGTTGTGGTTTCCATCTAGAGGCGGACAATTTCCCAGCAACAAAGCCCCCCTCTAAACCTACCTTGAACTGCAGCAGACATGCCAGAGGTGACCGCTGCTATCTGACTTGCCAGTCTCAGGTCCACATCAGCAGTGGTAAGTTACTAATTACTACTGCTATGGCTGCGTCATAAATTGCACCCTATTCCCTTTATAATGCACTGCGTTCTACCAGGGTCCACAGGGTCCCCGGGGCTCTGGGCCAAAGTAGTGCACTCTAACACATAGGGAATATGGTGCCATTTAATAACTACTACCCATCGTCGGCCGAGCAGCACGGCCTCGTGTTCCAGCACGCCATCTGTTTGCTTTGGTAGCCAGGCCTTTTTGTCTGTGGTGGCCTGTCTCATGCTACTGTGTGGGTTTGCAGGGATAGAGGATTCCTATACAGTGACCTGTGGAATGCCTCGGCCCTGCTTGGCTGGAGGACAAAGAAATGAAAGCAGCTCGTATTGCTTGGGCAAGTACAAAACATCGCAGATCAGCCTCTGTCATTCAGCCATTACGTAAACAACCATACACACACACACACACACACACATAAAAACAACAACTTACTACCAGCTCAAATATTCAATATTTACATTTTGATTTATAGATATGTGGAAGTCAATATTTTTTTCGAAGTTTAACAATGTGCTATTTTTTCCCTTTGTCCTGTATGACTCAGAAATGTCCAGTGTCCCGCGAATTAAGACTACGGCCACATTTAAGTCTGGCACAGGAAAGTGCAGCTTAAAACGCAGTCAAGAGAGATTGAAGGACAGCCTACACTCAGCTCATACAGGTACAGAGTGTTACCAACCAAAGTCCAACCGCTCCTCAAAATCGAAATGAGAGAGGGAAATTATAAAACGTTACATGCATTTAAAACAATGCAGATTAACCTGGTGCTGACTGCATTTAAAAAGGAACCACCCATCAAAATTATGTAATTTGAGAGTACACCAAATATGAGAGATATAGTGAGGAACTGGTCTGGCTAGCAATGGTTTGAATGTCTCAGAACGGAACATTGGCTATGACTGGGGGAAATGTAATTAGCCATAGCATGCCTTTCAGTTGAGCCCTCCTCAGTTATCAAATGGACTTCTGACTGTTATTTTATTTGTCTAATGGACATCCTCCAATGTCATCTGAAACAACACAATTGGCTCAAATGAAAAGGGACATTTTCCCATGTCTCCTCTCATTACCCCCTTGAACAAATATCCAGATCAGGGTAAAAGAGTGCATTTTCAACCAACACACAAAAAAGTCACTGCTGTTCGACAATGTTTGTAAACTTCACTACCTATTCCTAGAAGCTGGTCTTTTTAAATTGCGTGCATGTTTCGCCCATTCTACCTGCCTAGGTTGACCATCTAATTATTCAGTGACGTCTGTGTGTTTCTGTGTTTCTATGTATTTGTGCTGTGCGACTGACCACGTCCCCAGACAGCAGAGCTCTCTTCACAGAGAACTTCCAGTTCAGCTATGTGAGCCTGCGTTGCAGCTCATCGGGCCGCCAGGGGCGGAGCCGTCATGGCAGAAAAGCAGGTTACGAGGAGGAGGGCTCGTCCATCACAGCTGAGTTTGAGATGGATGTAAACCTAGAGGAGGTAACAGGTTGGTCTTTCTGCCCCGCTGTGACAACTGTCCTCTGTCCTCGGTCACACACTGCTTCTTGTTTCTCTATCTCTGCTTACACTTTGTGTCACTAAATGAGCCAAACGTGTTAAAGTATCTCCTGTTTTGACGTGGTGTTTTGAGTCATTGGGATGTTGGGGTTTGGAGCTTCTTGGGAGTTTCCCTTGAATACTTAGATTAAGTGAGCAAGTGGCTGATCAAATCACCTCGTGTCCCTTTGTTGGAATTTTATTGTACGTGTGTGCTGTTTGTGTGTGTGAATGTTTTAGCCCAGGTGTGGGTATGTGGTTCTGTCCAGGCGTGTGTGGGTCTCAATGGAGAATACAGTTTTGGTGTCCGGTGCTTCTGTCAGCAGAGAGCTGTGACCTGGGCTGTGTGCGCCGACGCTCAGAGAAAAGGCTGAGGAAGACCATCCGCACCCTTCGAAAGTCCATAAACCGGGAGCAGTTTCGGCTCCATTTTGCCGGCTCAGACTACGAGCTGGCCAAGAGGCTGGCCCAATCAGTGGAGCTGCCGGAACAGTGTGCCATGGGACAGGTCCTGGTGGACAGGAAGTGTGGTGAGTGAGCGTCTTGAGTATCATAAGATAAAAGTTAATATATATATATGAGACACCCATGCTATGGTATTGTTGCCAATGAGCCCATTTCATTTATTTGATTAAAACCCAATCACAGTTAAAACCCTCTCAGTAAAAGCTTTTTTTCTGCTTATGGCAATGGCCAAGAAGCTGAGTCAAGACTGTCAATGAAGGCTTTAGCACATTAGACCACAAAATGAATACATGTATTTATGTTTGGTAGGCAGGCCTGGATCATATTTCCCATTGAGCTCCTCTTTGGGATGTGTGTAAAAACTCTCCATGATGTGGACTGTATGTCCAGCCGAACATTAATTGAGAGATGATTTCGGTAAACCTCCTCATAGGCATGTCTTGCTCTTACACGGGTTAAAGAAGGCTGGGTAACCCATTTCTTTAAAGAAGTTTCTTGTTTTCATTTTCATTTGATTAAAAACAGATTTATTAGAATTATTCAGTGTTCCGGTATTACGGTAAGAACATCCAAGGCACACATGCAGTACCACATCTGCAGTTTGGAAGTGTGCCTCAGAACTGTAAGGCGGTTGGTGCCAATATGTCTAGGAGCAGTGTGTTGGTGAATGGACGTTCTCCCTTTCTCTTTGTATTGCATTTGTGGATTTGTGTAAAACATTCCATAATGTGTATTGCTTTACTTTCAGTCTATGGTCTATGCTATGTATGTATGTCCATATTGAAGCCATGAAATGAATTAGAACATTTCAAATTAATATATTCAGACAATCTGTATACAATCTGTATTTTGTTTTGTTTCTGTATGCTATTTAACAAACTACCGAAGAGTACTATAGGAATTTTAGTTGAATTCAAGGCAATGCATTAAAGACAGTACACCTAATCTTGAAGCAACATAATATTTAGCTATGAATTATGTTCTGGTTGACTTGTTAGACACAACTACAATTTATTCCTATAAACCTCTCTTTTTCACCACCGGTCAATCTGCACAGTTATTCTTGGTTTTGAAAATATCACGACATTTGCCAATTTGCTTGGTTTGTTAAAATAGAGCCCGTAGTGTAATTGAAATAGACCATGCCAGCAAGATATATTTAGACGAGTTGTGTTTAATGATTGGATTTGAAACAGGTGTTGGCCAGATGACTGCCATATTTGGTTGCAGACATGTTGTAATGAGCTAGTATGCCGAGCCCTTGCTTTGCTTGCCTAACGAACAGAGAGGCTGTTGTTGGTTGGCTGGCTTGCTGCGTGAGGAGATCTTCCAGCATCTCTGTAGTATAAAGTGCAACAGAAGGTGTGATGCCAGCCACTTCCTTTAGCTGTTGTTTCTGTTGGTAATATTTTGTTTTACAACTACAGTGGAAAGTCACCAGATGGAAAAAAGCTGGCATGTAATTTCACTATTTCCAAGGAAGGGAAGAGGTTTTCTGTACAGTACTGAATCAGTAATGATTGTTCTTCTGCCTCTACGGCCCTGGTGTAAACCTGCCTTATGTCACCATGATGAAGGGGTCTTCAGTCTATTATAGACCAACTGACTTGTCAAAGCTTTTTCAGGGCTGCCTGCCTCTGTCTTAAAAGCTCTCCTCATTTAAATAGTTTTCTCGTCCTGTTGTGGTTTGGGTAAAGATATGGGGTGTTGAGTGGATGAGGATGGAGGTGTTTGAGAGGAAGAAAAGATATTGTTTGGTATATTCTGGAAGAGCTTCCAATGACAAAAGAAAATAGACTGCATGTAGCTGTTGAAATATATTGATTTTGATACTAGGCCAAACTATGTAGCTTTGAGTGATTGCTTTTTGATTTTGTATTGCATATTTACTCCTTACCATATAAGTATAAAGTCTTGAAACAAACCACAGCAAAGCTTAGAAGTGTAATGTTGACAATGTGTAAGAATACCACACTGCAATATGTTTTAGATGATCATTAAGCAGGACAGTGGGCAGGGTTGCAGTCTTGGAAGACTGAAAGAAGTGTTAACCTCTGGCTCTATAAAGGTGCTATATTATCCCCCCCGGCTTTGCTCACTTAAATGCAGTTTAGTCTTTTCAGTTTGCCCACTCTATTGTAAATCTCTTTGGGGCTCATTCCCACTGCTTCAGTGTGGGAGAGAAAATTATCTAGAACTCAGAGAATATCAATGCCTTCTTCCTCTTGAAAAATCTGTCACTTGTTCTTGAACCATTGAATGACCATTCCAAATCTCATGACATACATACATGGCAGTATACACCAACCAGTGTAAATGCTCTGTGTGTAGAGGCCCCACCCCCTAAATAATTGATCATCAACAACTTTTGCATTTCATGTCAACCCAATTTAAGAATCTGCTGAATATTTGACTTTATTTTAAAAACACTTAGTTAATCCCATATGGGAAAACTTATGTTTTGAACAATATATGTTAAGATTAAAAAAAAAAACATTTTGTAGTTATAATGAGTAAGCAAGTAATATGCTAAATTGGTTGTGGAAATTTGTTCAGACTCAAGATGACTCCAAAATTATGCTTTAACCTTGAATTCATTGCCATCACACATTTACTGTTGTTGTTTAAAATACGTAGAGGTCCAGGACACTTAATTGCGCAAAGTAATCATATGATGATTTTTGCACAGATCATGTGAAATTGTAGGACCTATATAGCATCCCCCTCAAAATATTGTACATTTATTTGATCTGACAGAGAAAGTGCCTATAGTGTTATTGTGCATAAAAGCAGATTCCATAAAATGTGGAAGAAATAAACGTTTTGTTTAATTATTTACTGCTTTTCCTGTTTAATTAAAAAACATGGGGAAAGGTATTCATATTTATTTAATTCTGTTGTTTAGGATTTGTAATTTTTTTACCCTCATTGTCAATAATCCTACAGTATACTGTGTTTACCTTTACCATTGTAGCCTGTGGGTGTCCTAGAGCCAAGACCAAAACCACTATTTGTTCTCTTCTGAATATAGAATTTTTAAAATTATTTTCTATCTCCAACTGGTATTTTTTTATTATTATTTATTTGTAAGTGCATCTAATGAGTGGGATTTTTCCGCTGACACGTTAGCTTAGCTTTTGGTTGATAGTCTGGCCTGTCGTCACCTTACAGCAAAATTTAACACATGCACATGTTCCGGAGACTTGATTCAAATGGAGTTACTTATGAGTTTGCAGCTCCACCCATTTTGTCATGGCAATTTTCTATATGACAAGACAACCACCAGTAGCGACTCTGGATTGAGTCTGCTGTTTATGTTAAGTTCTGTCTGAGTGGAAAATGGCGAGGACCAGGGCATTCCCATTAGCTCTCCCCTTATAATGGTTTGATATTTATAGACGTCATAGTGATGTCTGTCTCATTAGGGAACCCTACCTCTGCAAACAGACTTCAAATGACTCATTCTGGTAATGCCTTTACCTTAATTGCCTTAATCGCATTGGTTCACAAAATTCTCCTGGCTAGTTAAAGAATAATGGAGTGGCTAGCACAAACAGACAAAACAAACGGAATCAGGCTACACATAATAACATTACCATATTCAATAGTTCAGTAGATAGACTTGCATGGATGCAGCAATCCATAAAGTCAGATGGGTATAATCTGTGTCAGGTGGGTATAATTTGAAGGCTTGTTCTACAGCCAACATTACGAGCTAATAGCGCTAATGTTATAGCTCTAGGCTTACTCAAGGCATTTCAGAGAAACAGATGTTACTTTCATTGCACTTAGAAAGTAATGAGTGTATTCAGGTGCTGGTTACATTGCGCTTTTTCTTTACAACTGACAAAAGTCTCATTCTGTTCAGAACAATGATCCCATGTTATCTGGGAACTGTACACCAAACAGTGCTCCCAAAAACAACACTTTCTATGACATGATGTTCATGATATGTGAAGTGACTCATGGGTCTTTAGCTTACTTGTATGACATCAAAGTGGTATTTATTATAAACCTACATTTCGCATATTTCAATAGACACCTTTTTATTTACAGCATTTCCCTCACATGGCCAGTTAGCAGTGATGGAGTTACCTTGGTATTCAAATTGGTTGTCAGTCAAACTCATACAGTGCTGTGAAGTGCAGAGACTGAAGTACAGAGTCTGACTTTTGACATGTATTTTTTCAATTTCGGCTCTTATCGGTGTTCAAATTCAAACGGCCTATGGATTTAAGTGCACAATGACTGAATTGCCATGTAAAACAACAAACGCTAACAGCAAAACCTAGTAGTGGTTAGTATCCGAAACATTGTAAAAGTATTCTCCTGAATGGTTTTACATACACTAGACAGCAGTCTATTTGACCAACTGTTGTAATGGAGTTGTTCACATGTTTGTTTTAACATGCTAGATGTTTAGGAAGTGCTGTTGTTTAAAGCTGGCAGTTTGAGTGCTATATCCCCCCTCAGGCAGGGCCACTCTGCATGACCCCTGCTACTAAACTGCTTCAGAGAATTGACTTCAGTGACACCATGGGAATCAATTAGCATCAGCTGTTTGGGCCTTTGCTTGATAGGCACCAGAAACGATTGGGACAGGCAGAGTGGGGGTCGAATGGGGAGATTCAGAACCCTGACCTCTTTTATTGGGTTCAGATCCTTACCACTGTGATAGCATGGTGTTTGTCTATGTCATCAAATAGGCCAGGGCTGGGGACTTGAATAGAGGTCAGAGGTCTTTTAAACCTCTTTGGGGCCATCAATTCGGGGACACTATAGAATCCGGTCTTTGCATTTGAAAAGCCTCTGTTTTTTTTAGTCTCTCACTCACTCTTCTCTTCTCCTTACACTCTCCTTCAAATAAAAGCTGCTGGAGAGAATGCACCAGCAGCTTCTCATGGTCATTCAGGATAAACAAAAGGTGAAAAAAATGAACTGCTCTTGAGAAAATTACATTTTCTTTCTCTTAAGGAAAATCAAGCAATTTGCTGAGGCCCAACTAATGGCTTTGCCTTTACAGCTTTGTGTCTGCCCTCATTAATTCTGGTTCTCTCTTGAGTAGCTCTACTTAAGAACTTTTTTAGACTACAAGTGAAAAAGAAAATGAGAGAGAAATGAGACGTGCCAAGAGATGTTTGGGCCTTAAAAATATCCTCATATGCTTGCGCATCAACTTGTCAAGTATGTCTGTATAGATGTATAGAAACACTGTCAAATATTTAAAATACTGAATTGTCATTTGGTCATAAATACACACTTTTATGTTTAAGTTATGTTAAGTGCAATATGTAAAAGGGGACATACTGGTTGTAAATCGAAACTATGGAATGTGCTACACCTGGTATTAAATATGTGCAGGAGCTGTCTTTTTCCAAGTCAGTGTTAAACCCCTAAATGTCAGCCCACACATTACCACAGTAACTGGCAGTGTCTATGAGCTTGTTTTACAGTATGCTACATTTTCCCGGGAAATATCTAACAATTATTTTGTTGTATTAACTTGCAGATTTTGATTGAGGAGCTCGAGAAGCCGTCTTTCGTGGTAGCGTGTGCCACATTTTCGATAGAACCTCCACTGGGTGTTTGCAAGTGTGAATACAATTCTGTTAGAACTGTATGAAGTTTCTGTGCAGTGCACACACATTATAACGAAATTTTCCCCTGATTTCCGGCCAAAATCCTGTGATGATGTTCTCTGCTTTCATGTTTAGCCTGAATGTAGTTTGAATGGGGTTCAGTGGACTATCAGAATGTTGTCGGGAACACAGCTGGCAACAGTGCTAAAGCTTAGCTTTGTCTAGCAACAACAATAAAATAATGACAACATACCATGTTAAAAGCAAGGTGTTAGCATGTGGATTTGGAGAAGAGGGTCAGGCTAGGGGTGGCTAGGAGATTTGATGGGTTTTTAAAGGGGGACCAAGAGATTTTATGGGTTTTTAAAGGGGGAACCTTTAAAGGACAGATTCTAATTTCCTTTTTGGAAAAGTGCATCCATTATACTAACAGATGTGTAATGCACAAACGTGGTGGTAGGCAGGATTCGTGAACTAGCACTAAGATATGCAAGATTCACAACACTTATGTGTATTCTCCATTGCTACACTGAAAAACAATGTAACAGTGAAGCACATTGGATAAGGCAAGCGCTAATAAAGCTACCAATATACTGTTGCGTAAAACAATAAATGCGAGTACCATGCCCCAGATAGCTGCCGTTCAAATCAAGCAGTATGGATGGCTTTGAGGCTCAAAAAAGAAAATGCGTTAACTGCGACAAAAACAAAGGCGTAAAGCATTTTTTTCCCAACATATAGAAAATATAATTTCTAAAATATATTTAGCCTAATATTTGATTCAAGGGAATAGACCATAGCTACACATTTCTCCTTTTCTAAATTCAGAGTGATTGGTACCCTTGGTTTGTATACTTTGTGTGCCCTCTTCTTGCAAGGACAGTGGCATGGAACCTATTCCTATACATTTTTATGGGTTTGGAGAACACATTGGAAAGGGATCTAAGACCATTACTAGATCTAAGATCTACAATGTCTCTAGATCGTTCAGTTCCTTCGTTCTTGCTTATAGACCGTCCTCTTTTATTCAAACTACAGGTTTTTGATGGGATTGCCCTTAGAAAAATATAGATTTTGTGGGCAATTACCTATTTCTTTGTGGATTTAGACGTGTACCTGGGGTCATTGTTTAACTTTAAGATCCAATTGCAGCAAAACGTTAACCTCCTGGCAGAGGCAACTAGGTTTTGGGTCAAAATGTCCTTTTACTTGGTAGAGCTCATTATGTCATTGACCTTAACAGGGGCCCCAGGACCAGTGGAAGCAAAACAGCCCAATAACATCAAAGATCCACTACACCTTTTATATTTTACAGTAGGTATGAAGTTATTTTCTGCATCCGCATCCTTCTTGCAACGCCCGGCCCAGCGCTGGTGTGTGTGGCCAAAGGGTTTTTTCTGACCATAGTACGCAGTTCCCAGTTCCAGTTCCAAGTACCTTTTCGCAAATTCCTGATGCTGACATTTGTTGTTTGCAGTCCATATCGTTAGCGGCCATTCCGAATTGACTACTGCCTTGAAGGTGGCATCTAATTATAGATTTGGAGACATGGTCCTGTCCAACTGTGCCCCTGGCATTATTTTTTTGCCACCCAAACCTCCTTTCTAACTGTGCATGGAGTAAGGTGCACTTACACCAATACCAGGAAGGTTTACCACTGTTCCGCTGGTTGGGAACTTCTTAATATTTACCCTACTAGTGGTAGACACTATTTAGGTTTGTATTATGTATTTTTTCAAAAAACATGTGTCACTTTAAATGTGTACTTTTTTATAATTCCCTATGGTAATACAGTAGCAATTACCATGGTTATTGAATGTAGGCTTCTGTAGGGAGAAAAGTCTTCCAAACATTTTCTGCGTGTAATGTGGTTAGAATGCAATAATAAGATGTTTGAGAGACAGCTCCACCGTATGTCCCACACCAATTTTGGTCCGGCACCGCTCATCTGTGAGCTCTGGTCATGCCCTGCCCATTGTGTTTCCTTCAACGCCTATCTTTTTATTCAGGCACAGCTTTTGGCATCCCATTGAAATGTTGAGTGCTTCTGTTTCGTTCTCAACAGTAAAAGCTAATTAGGGTTGGGCGGTATGCTCAATATAATAAGTGGAAATATGCGCCACAGTATGCAAATACCATATGTGATGCGATAGTCTTGAGCATTGGTTTCGGCATGAATGCAAAGCCCATGTTGTCACGAAAATGTGGTCTAGAGAAGATGCAATGCGATGAGTATCGGATGATGAAAACACACATTTATGTTTCTTTTTCTGATTCAATATAAAAAAGCACTATACACACATGCTTCCTGAATTCAAATATGCATGGAGAAAAGCAAAGCCGAACCAGAGTGCACTGACGCTGCAGGTGAGATGGAGGCTTAGTTCATACCTATAGCGCCAATCCTGAAACTTCCATGCATGCATCATCTGGGTATGTGCACAACCCAAGTTCAAGTTTTACTTGTTGGCAGCAGACAGCACAGGAGAAAAACGTCTGACCAGACGTGTTGCTAAACAATTTCTGGCTATGAAATATAATTACATGCTAGCAAGGAGTCTGATCAGCAATAGCCAGCTCAAACTAGATTGGGGCCTAACGTACAATTCTGTAACAGAATAGAATCTTTATAAAGTTGACAGTAGTGCATTGTGGGTAGTTACACGCACAATGCACATATAAAATTATCTTCATATATTTTTAGAACTACAAAACATAGATATTTTTTGCAATTATAGGTAATCAGATTGTAACTATAAGATTAGTTGTTAATTTGGTGTTTAAAATCTCATGCTCCCTCTTTAAAAACATCATCACCAGACACATAATAAGTTAACTTTAAATATCGAGGTTATTCTGCTAGTGGAAAATGAATGCTTATGGTGTTCCTACCTATAATCAGACTTTGACTTGGCCCTGTGTTTGCTTTTTGTAGAGGTGATGGTACTCACCATGGTATTAAAACGTATTCTGAATGCTCACCAGTGTTAGATGAAGTGCATTTACTTGTCTGATGTGGGACACAAATGGCAGCAGACTGGGAGCAGCTCAGTGCTCTTATTTTCTTGATGTTTTGCATAGCGACAGCATGTCGCTTTCTATTTCCTTTTTCACAGCTTAACTATAGGTCTCTTGTTGTTGGCTTTAATGCCACTGTATGTGTGTGTCCTGTGATTCTGTGGATTTGTTGCTGGACTATTATCTAACCCCTCTGCCTCATTCCTCTACATTTTACTAGTGAGCTGCACTACTGGAACGTACTATGATGAGGATCAGGGAAGGTGTGTTCTGTGTCCAGCTGGAACATACCAAGATGAGGAGGGGCAGATGTCTTGCGAGGTCTGCCCAGGGTCAGAGGTGAGAGGAAGCCCCAGGTCATTGGGAGCACGGAACATCTCTGAGTGTGGAGGTAAGGCTCTATACATAATCTTTAATTAAGTTTAAGATATGAGTAATCACTCATCCCAAAACTGGTGTACAAGAATGAGATGTGAGTCATCTTGGATACTTGCTCAACCATCATAATAATCATAAAGAAAACTGGCAAAGTACACAGCACTCCATCCAAGACCCTGAGAGAGTACTACCTCCTGGCTTGATTTCCTAGCATCTCCTGGGATCTTTAAACTAGTCTCCCTGTCAGAATCACATCCTGTTATGAGTATATATGAAATACACAGGAAGAACGAAATTGTGATAAAAATCTCCCAGCAGGCAGATGTTTTGCTTTGTTTAAAGTTGAGTAAGCCTCAGAACATTCAGGCCTCTCCTGAATAAAATAAAAGAGCCACCATGTTTTTGCCTCTCAAATACTATTATCACAGCCAGTTTGTGGCTGAGTCAAAGATTCCATCTCCTGCTTTCCTCATGATAGACTAAACAAAAAAGAGCTATGGAGAGAGACTGTTTGTTGAAGTCACTCATGAGATATGAAAGAGTTTGTTCCCCAGTAGATAATGGACTAGCATTACTCCGACATCGGCTGTTCTCCAGATTACACTTTCTGTCTGCTAAAGTATCTCATGTACAGTAACATGTTAGTGTTGCCTTAAGCCAACTGAGTGGAACAAGGATCTTTCTGACCAGTTTGTTGTTGTGTTGCCAGGTCAATGTCCCCCTGGTCAGTTCTCCCATGATGGCTTCACCCCTTGCCTGCCCTGTACCTTGGGTACCTATCAACCAGAGATGGGGCGCACCTCCTGTTTCCACTGTGGAGGAAACCTGGTCACCAAGCACATTGGTGCCGTGTCCTTTCAGGAGTGTGAGACCAAAGGTGCGGGCAGCTTTTCCATCCTATTTAGTTACAGGATTTATATAGTATAGAAAGTATAGAAATGCATCCCAAATGACAACATTTTCCCTATATTGTTTTTTCTTTTTGACCTGAGCACTAGTAACTCTGGTCCAATATGGCAACATGAAGGGAAAAGTGTTCCATTAGGAAGGCACCCAGGGTTTAAGCCGAAGCTCTTCCCCTTTCTGCCTTTTCTATTTGATTGTAATTGGTTTATGTGGGTGTATGTTGGTCTGAGGTGTTAATCTGTGATATCATTCCATTCTGCTCCTGTAGTCCAGTGTTCCCCAGGACATTACTACAACACCAGCACGCACCGCTGTATCCGCTGTCCCATGGGGACGTATCAGGTGGAGTTTGCTCAGAACTACTGTATCTCCTGCCCTGGAAATACCACCACCGATTTTGATGGTTCCACTAACATCATGCAGTGCAAAAGTATGTATGTCCAGACACAAGAGAAGTCTGTTTGTTTCCATATTTTAATTTAATATTTCTTAGAATCCTCATTAGATGGCAAGTGCTAATCTTACTGTTGGCCAGGCAGAGGTGAAAAAATTATACAACATAATCTCCCGCCCCCCCGAGTTCTTTGTTTTGGGTTGTTGTTACTTATCTAACTGTGGTAGCTGACATGTATGATATCATTATCAACATACATAGACATACAGGCTCAATTCGAGGTTAGTGGTAGTTCGTTAGTAAAAATAGAAAACAATTAAGGTCCAAGACTGGTGCCTTGTGGTATATCCCACTCTATATGATTTACCTTAGAGAGTATGCCATTAAAGAAAAACTGCTGTTTAATTAGCATGCTTTCAATCCACAACATGGCACAGAATGTAATGTTTTTGGTTCTTTTTTAAACTTTTTATGATTGATACTGACAACAGACCCCAACATATGTGTATTATTGATTACTTTCAACCATTTATCAGGCATTTGTGTCATTACTGAGCATGTTGACTGTATCTCCTTCATTGTGTGCATACTGAAAGTGTTTTGTAAATGGTTTACTGTGAAAATAGCCCTGTATCTGGTGAAAATAGCCCTGTGTCTGTGTATGTATTGGCTTCACACGTTTAATATATTTTATGCAGGTTTACACTGAGCATACCAAAAGCACAAAGGTTGCTTTACAACCGTTACATGCTCAAATCATTCTTTTTCTCTGCACACTTTGGGATACTAGAGTGGATAATTAGTGTTTCAGCATCAGGGCAGCATAAACTATTTCACACCATCCTGTCACCTCACAGACAGACACTGTGGGGGAGAGCTGGGAGAATTCACTGGCTACATCGAGTCCCCTAATTACCCAGGGAACTACCCTGCAAACATCGAGTGCACCTGGACCATCAACCCAGCGCCCAAACGCAGAATCCTCATCGTGGTCCCAGAGATCTTCCTCCCCATCGAGGATGAGTGTGGAGACTACCTAGTCATGAGGAAGAGCTGTGAGTGTGTGGGTGTGTGGGTGTGTGTACTTATTAGCAGGTGTATGGGCCAAATGTCCCCGACCTGTAAATGTCCCCGAAATATAAAAGATGAGAGATTGCAGATGATTTGATATTGCTGATGAATGTCTCTAGAATAAGAAGATTGTTGGTGGGAGTCACAAGCTACATAACAGAAGGATAGCATCTCTACAGAAGGATTACAATTTCAATCTTTTATTTTCAGTTCAGTGAATAGTAGTAAATGCTGACATGTAATTATGTGCCAATCTCCTGAATGAATCATATTTAATTCTGATATGTAATAATGTGCCCATCTCATTCCTAGCTCTCTCCAACTCTGTGACAACCTATGAGACCTGCCAGACCTATGAACGACCTATTGCTTTTACGTCCCGCTCTAAGAGGCTGTGGATACAGTTTAAATCCAATGAAGGGAACAGTGGGAAGGGCTTCCAAGTCCCCTATGTGACCTATGATGGTAAGAACAAGATTCGTTTTTTTCAAAATTTTACTTTAAATAATTTATGGTAAATAAATAACAATAAATTAGAAAACTGTTTATGTTATTTATTTATTTTTACTTTTATAGGGGCCATGTGTATGATTTGTTAGTGTACTACTAGCTAAAATACTAGCATACTGCACATGACCAGATCACCTGTAGTTAATGTTTTTAGGTTATGTTTTAAAAAATTATCTGCGCAATGTTTTCGAGATATTCCCCATTTAAACTTGTTCATCTATCAATTTGCATTCATTCTTGTTAACATTAGAGGCAGGATTCTACACAGAGCTCCGTAAAGTCTTGATAGTTCGAGGTTATGTACAAACCCGATTCCATAAAAGTTGGGACACTGTACAAATTGTGAGTAAAAAAGGAATGGAATACTTTAGAAATCTCATAAACATATATTTTATTCACAATGGAATATAAATGACATATCAAATGTTGAAAGTGAGACACTTTGAATTGCAATGCCAAATATTGGCTCCTTTCGGATCTCATGAGAGCTACCAATTCCAAAAAAGTTGGGACAGGTAGCAATAAGAGGCCGGAAAAGTTAAATGTACATATAAGGAACAGCTGGAGGAC
>JACXGJ010000085.1:145000-189155 GCA_016801105.1 Esox niger | reverse complement strand
TTAAAGGGACAGCTCACTTCAAAATCAACAATTGACAGACTACGTTGAATTTTTCTGTGTTTCCTTTATCCAGGTGAGGTCATAGCTAAGCACCCCCCCCCCCCCCTTATAAATTACTTCTTCCAGACGAGTATGCCAGGCAAGAGTGACAGTGGGAAACAAAAGACTGAAATTGAGCAAACTAAATGAAAGACAGAGAATCAACAAGCATAACATCACATTTCCGGGTAATAAGTGGTGTTTGCATTAATAACTATACTTTTTTCGCCACCCTATAGACCCAGATAAAATAAAAATTAATAAGAATCCCTTTGCATGGAAACGCTTCTGATATTCATCAACGGACACAAGCAAAAGCGTAATGCTTGACATGTGTCGCCCTCTCTTGGTGATTTGAACAAAATGCATCCAAACATTGCAGTCTGTGAAGCATCCAAGACTGCATTCTCACTAACGAAAACTAGATCCTCAAGAGATTCTAGGCACTATATTTAGTTTGGATGGGGAGTATAATATGGCCAGTTCCAAACCATGTAACATGCACTTTTTAAGGTAGCAATGTCTTGTGAGCAGACACAATTTAAAGGTAAGGTAAGGATGTAGTGTATTTACTTGGCTGGAGACAGCCTTAAATCGTTGCAAGCGACAATTATAGACATTTAAATAATGATATCATGATAGTTGTTTTAGCTAATAGAGGGTAAATTAAGTGCTAACCCTTGTAGTAAAGATTTAATTACCTGAAGAATATTATTGTGGGTAGCAGTTAGTGCTGCCTACAGACTAGGGGTTCGAGCGCATGTAGGGCCAATGACCGCTGGTTCAAATCTTAAAGCACACATGGTAAAAAAATCGAATCGGTTGTTGTGTTCTTGAGCAAGGCACTTCATCCGAATTTCTAGTCACTCAAACATTACGAAAACATATACAATTATAATTTGGCCATATAGCACCCTAGTTCCACTTACAATCGTCCACTCCACTACAATTGCTGTCGGGACTTGAATATGGCATACAATCTAGTTTTTGGCACATATAGCGCCACATACTCTTTTCTGAGTCATAGAAAAGAAAAAGTTCGCTACTTCCGGGTAGAGCTTTAATCCCGCCCCTTTTTTGCCTTGGTGTTAGGCTAAAACACATCTGAGAAGTCCCAAAGTAATCCAAACCGCAACAACAATTAGGCTACTCTACAGCATTAACATTGGCAATATGCGGCAAGTCACTAAATACCTGCAATGCAGTGAAACATTGTTTTATCGCAATGAATCAGCATAAATAATGATTTCTAATAACAATTACACTTTTATATTTTAATGTTTATCCTCAAGGGAAAAATATGAGAAATGAAAATGTTTACATAAAAATGTATAGCCTACGACGCAAAATTTGCCATCAACCACGTCAATCAAACCTTGATTCGGCTTCTTCCGCATGTGTGATAGGAGGATCTGGGAGAAAGGGCAGGTGCGTTTGAAAGTCCTGAAGGGATCAGTGGTTTAGCCTACAGTGCGGCGTTAGGCTACTCATGGGACAGAAACAAGCCGGTCCAAAAACATCACTCTACATCACTCAGGTATTTATTTTTTCTATACCAATACCCTTTTCTGGGATTTTCTGTAATTAACTCTGTTCATACATTTGTTGTTTGTCCAAAGACAAATACTGCCTTGGTGAAAATTAGAATAGACACAAATCGGTGATATGGCATTCTGAAAATGTTGTATTATTTATTACACCCTTTCTCTATCATTAAACTTGTTAATTGTTGTATTATAGATGATGTAACTCGACACCTGTTGGAATGCATTTTATTAGCTACCAACCCACGTGTTTGGCACACAATTACTCCATCAGCATCCTGGTTATTGTTGTGTTATACATTATTCAATTCTAAACCTGTTCAAACGCTGTCTATAAGCTTTCAAACACAAACTAAATGGTTTGGGACATTGACATGCTATGTGTGTGATTTGATGTATATTCCTTTTCAGAGTTTTTCAGAATACAGCAAGCTAAAATGAAGAGCCTCAAGGCCAAATTTAAAAAGAACGAGGTAAGAGGCAAGGCTTGGAAAACCTCTGACAATGTTCTTGATGCATCGATATCTAACATTGTGAGATATCGATGCATGAAGAACATTGTGAGAGGTTTTCCAATGTTCTTGATGCATCGATATCTAACATGCAATTAGTTTAAAACGGAAGTTATTTTTTAAAGTCTGGTAACAGGTTTTATTCAAACATTTTCTGACCTGATATTGACTGCTGAGGGTGGTGACAGGCCGTTGGTCGTCAGGTGGCTGTCTTTGTGGAGGTCCCAGTGCTGACAGTCTGTGTGTGTGTGGAGTGCTGGGTGTCAGTGTCATGGAGCAGCAGGGGAGCAGGCCAGTCTGCAGACTGATGCTGCGACCAGAGCTCTCAGGTAGCCTTCAATTATTCAGCCATACACACACACACACACAAAGTATCAGCCCTTTCCTGCCCTCGACCTCATCCAGTTGTGTGAGTGGTTGTAACTTTGAGGGTGAAAATAAACGAATCCCGAAACAAGAACAAAAGGTCTACTCATTTTGTATACATTCATGTTTTAAATAAGGTAGTGTTGTACAAAGCTGAGTATAAATTAAACTCCTGTGTTCTGTAGCTCATTTTAGTGAAAAATCACTAGAGCCTGAGTGATGTTACTGCTCCACTGGGGAGAAGATAGGAGAAAGCAGAGTTAGTTATTAATCACATGCCGACTAACCATCTCACTAGGAGGGATGTTTCCATTGTCATTCAGAAAAACAAAAAACAAGAGCCCCCCCTTTGACTTGACAGAGCAGCACTTGGTAGCTCATCCATCCTCATTTATCCCAAGATGTCGGTCACACACAGGACACAGATAAGCACACTTCTGGGAACAGAACCACTACTTAACCGTTGTTTCATGTTTATAAAACCAGAGAAGGTGTTTATATTTCATATTATTATAGTAATTAACATATTGTTACCATTGCTTACCGTGCTGTGAATGTCTGAGCCCAGTTAGGTTGATGTTGATTCAGGATATTATTATTATTATGTTCCATTGGCCCTATTCTGGCCTGCTACCCGTCAGCTAATTTCTCCTCATTCTGCTGAGCCTTCATCCTCTCCTGACATGCCCAGGTCCAGAGACGAAGAGAAGCTGCCTGGCTAAAATAGGACAGAGCAGGGAGGCAGAGAGCTGACTGACCAGAGGGAGAGACTTTGTGAGGAGGAAAGGGTGGTAAAGAACATAGTACTAGTATAGACTGGAGATGTGGGGTGGTAGATAATATAGTACTAGTATAGACTGGAGAGGTGGAGTGGTAGAGAATATAGTACCAGGATAGACTGGAGAGGAGGGGTGGTACAGAACATAGTACTAGGATAGACTAAAGAGGAGGGGTGGTAGAGAACATAGTACTAGGATAGACTGGAGAGGTGGGGTGATAGAGAAAATAGTACTAGGATAGACTGGAGAGGTGGGGTGGTAGATAATATAGTACTAGGATAGACTGGAGAGGAGGGGTGGTAGAGAACGTAGTACTAGGATTGACTGGAGAGGACGGGTGGTAGAGAATATAGTACTAGGATAGACTGGAGAGGAGGGGTTGTAGTGAACATAGTACTAGGCTAGACAGGAGAGGAGGGGTGGTAGAGAACATACAGTAGTACTAGGATAGACTGGAGAGGAGGGGTGGTAAAGAACATACAGTAGTACTAGGATAGACTGGAGAGGAGGGGTGGTACAGAACATAGTACTAGGCTAGACAGGAGAGGAGGGGTGGTAGAGAACATACAGTAGTACTAGGATAGACAGGAGAGGAGGGGTGGTAGAGAACATAGTACTAGGCTAGACAGGAGAGGAGGGGTGGTAGAGAACATAGTAGTAGGCTAGACAGGAGAGGAGGGGTGGTATAGAACATACAGTAGTACTAGGATAGACTGGAGAGGAGGGGTGGTAGAGAACATAGTACTAGGCCAGACAGGAGAGGAGGGGTGGTAGAGAACATACTGTAGTACTAGGATAGACTGGAGAGGAGGGGGTGGTTGAGAACATACAGTAATACTAGGATAGACAGGAAAGGAGGGGGTGGTTGAGAACATACAGTAATACTAGGATAGACTGGAGAGGAGGAGGTAGTTGAGAACATAGTACTAGGCTAGACAGGAGAGGAGGGGTGGTAGAGAACATAGTTCTGGTGTTGAATGCAGTGCCAAATAAGAAGGGCACTGAAAGCAGAAATGGTGTGTGTGTGTATGTGTGTGTATAAGAGCGAGAAGAGGGCAAATGTGTGTGCGTTCCTGAGAGACAGAAATAATGCGTGTGTGCCTGGTAATGTGACTGCAGACTGAGTACGAATGGCCCAGAGTGCAGAAGCAGCAGCGCAGGAAAAGAGGAAGGAGTTTTGGCTGAGAGCAGACCACTGCGTACGGACAGTGACGTTACTGTGAGAGCGCTAGCAGATTACACGTGTATATAGGTACTGTACATACGGCCTTTATGTTTGTGCTGTATCATCATGAATTTGCTGCCGTACATTTATTCTCTTATAGACTGCGGAGGTTGGTTTTCATGTTCTGTATTTAGTCCTGTTTGTCGTGACGTCTCTGTCAATATTTTGGTCAGGCAGTGCACTCCTAGCTCTATGGATAGTCAACTGCTAGGTGTGCCAGCCGAATGACGCGTTATTTGTGTCCTTGTTTCAGCTTATTGGTGGTAGGTACTCTTTTTTTCCCTTTCTGACACTTTTCAACGTTTACAACTGTTCTATCTGTGGTTTTGTTTCTTGAAGGGATTCGGTACATTGGCAAAAGCTGTACAAAATATTTTGCAAATTAACTACAAAAAGTAATTTTTGTAGATAGTCCACAGAATGTATGTCCACTTCTATAAGACATCCAGTACTAGTTTTAGCAGAGTCCCATCTGAACCCTTGCTTAGTCATCAGAAGAGGGTTCTGTACAGTATTTACAACCATTTGGTTGGTTTTGACAACACCTTTGTTGTGACTGGTTCGTGAGCTGGCTGTCCATGTCCCTTCAGAGCCAGGACTGGAGTAAGAGTGATGAGAGACTGCTGCAGGCTGTGGAGCAGAACGAACCTGACAAAGTAGCCACTTTGATGGTAAAGAAGGGACTCTGTCCCACCAAATTGGACCCTGAGGGGAAGTCTGCGTAAGTACCAAACACTTGGTCATAGGTTACATCAGATTTGACAACACTTTCAATAGAGAAACAATGTTGGTTGTTAGTCTAAGCCTAGTTTAAAATGTGTCAAAAAACGGTTCCATACTGTCCAAACTGAGCCAGTGAGGAAGAGTAGAGGTCAAATAATGTCTGCATTACCTGAGGTTCTGATCTCAACAAATATTATTATACTCTGGTAGGTTCCATCTCTGTGCGTCTCGGGGTCGCCTGGACTGTCTGGAAGTCATCCTGGCTCACGGGCCTGACATTAACGTAACAGATGGCACAGGTGAGACGACAGACCCATTCAGTGAACATGCTAACACATTCAGTGTCACAGATAACCACGGTAATGCTTTGTGGCTTTAACTGGTCAAAACCACAAATGGTCAGTGTTGATCTAAATTCCAAAAAGCTCTCTTGCTACAAATGTTTACAAATGATTTCTCTCTTTTATCTTTTATCAACCCCAAGGTTTGAACGCCCTTCACCTAGCAGCGAAGAACAGCCAGCCGCAGTGTCTTAAGAGACTATTACAGGTACATTAAACAACCAGACAAAGTTAACATTACTGTGCAGTCCCCATGCTTTACATTGTCCTTATACATTGTCCTTATACATCTCTTACTTCCCAAGGAGAGACTGCCTGTAGACTCCACAGACAGCTTTGGTCGGACAGCTCTGCACCATGCAGGTTATACAGTGCTCTAGCTACAACACTGTAGATTACAGCATGATCTCCGTAACACTGTCAACACCTTTTTCTACCTACCACTTGTCTGTCTGAGATGTATGTCCGGTCTTCTTATAGCTGTGAGCGGCTGCTTGTCCTGCACGGAGACTCTGTGGGACTTCAAAGCCAGCCTGGATGCCCAGGACAGGGTAAGTGGCACTCGACTTCACACGGCCTTGGTGCAGCAACAGTCATTGTGCTAGAGTCTGTGGAGCTACTTTCAGTAGTGTGCTATGCTCTGTAACTTATGTTAAGTCTTTATAGTGTTTGTGGCATTTGTCTGTATGTCAGGATGGCGCTACACCGTTGATCCTAGGAGCCCAGATGAGCAGAGTTGAGCTGTGTTCTTTTCTGCTGAACCGAGGAGCCAACCCCAACATACAGGACAGCCAGGGCCGGTACAACACCACAATCATGGCTTTGCGTTAGCGTGACGAGCATGTGTGCGAAGCCTGCGAATAAGGACCAAGTTAAGGAATAGGGTGTGGGGCTCTGGAGGGTGTTTTATGAACATGAGAGTGGTAGGAGGGGTATAAGGGGAAATCAAAAGCAGTCAAACCACTCTCCTGGGCTGGGGAGGTCACATCTTCCGGGCAGCCTCCAAGTGGCAGTTTGGGAGGACTGTGTGCGGGCAGGCTCTGCACCCTCCAGCTCCTGGCTGTCTATCTCCACCTCCATAGGGCAGCGTTGCCTATTGCAGCTTCAACTATGCCGGCCTCTTTGAATTCAGCCTCGTCCTTGAGCTGCCCATACATCCCTCGACGAGGTACCATTAGGAGGCAGCTGTGTCGGGGGCCGGGCCGGCCCTGTCAGCTGGCCCGGAAGGTTCTGGAACCTTTGCAGTTATCTGTGGGGGGGGGGTGGTGGGGGGGTGTTGGAGCCGCACTGATTCTGCAGGCGGGGGCACAGTCACACCAAAGTATGTAGAATCAGGTGGACCTGCTACATGAAGAGGGTATGTTGATGTTCTGATTTTATGTTCTATGTTTTTTCGTTGAAGGTCAGCTCTGATGCTGGCATGTGAGAGCGACGGTGCAGAGACTGTGGAGGCTTTGATAAGAGCAGGAGCTGACCCACAGCTGTCAGACGCCCTCTCTCATGATGCAGCACACTACAGCGCAAGCATTGGCAACCAACGCATCACCCAGCTGTTGCAAAATGGAGCTCCAGGTAACCTCTATTTGTCTCACTTGCTATCTATAGCAGGGTTGGGGTCAGTTCCATTTCCATTTTTATTATACTAGCCAAAAAATGAATTTTACTGAACAATTTAGAACTGAGCCCTCCACTATCTGGGTTCCACGCTGGGCACTAGCAGCATGGTATATCATTTTATAATTGATAGAAAAGACAACATTTCGTGTTGGGTATTGCAGGGGCTATATAATGCTGTAACATTCCCAATGTTGAGTTAATTTTCATTGGCAACTATAGCTAACGGTCTGCTGTTGGAAGTGCTGTTGCCATTTCCATGGTGTTCATTATTTCTATCAGTTGTAATTGGGAAGTCTGGTCTATGGCCCCACTCTGCTCCCCCAGGAAATGTTTGTAATTTGAGGAAGTGGAATTAGGAGGCAGCTGCAGGATAATTGTAAAAGGCTGAAGGCACTTGTGTCTTCAAATAAGGCTTGGTGATTTATGAAAACAGAACTGTGCTTCACATGAAGCCCGAAATGCTGAAATGTCTCGATGTACCTGTGATATATGATAAGTGGATTTCTTTACAGCGCATAGTAGGGCTGTTGGTGGTGATATACTGCACGCTACAGTATAAAGAAGGATTTTTATGGGCTGGGGTGTTTTTTTTGCGTGTGTGTGTGTGTGTGCCTGTGTCTGGATGTGTGATTGCATTGAATCTCAATCAGCCAAAGGTTTAACAGGCCTTGCTCTTTGTCTCCCCCTAATCATACGTAACCGCAGGCATTGGTGAGGAGGAGGTAACTTAACACAGATTTTCATTTCCATACTTCCTCAATGTGATAGCCTATATACAGCTCCGGAAAAAAGTAAGAGACCACTGCACCTTTTTCCTTCCAAAAAAGTCAAAAAGGAAGGTTTTGAGTGAGAAACAGAAGGGTTAAAATTAAGAGACCTCTGCAAATTGAACGCTTGTGTTTCAATTTTTTCCGGAGCTGTATTTCATCAAATAGTTTGTAGGTGACTGTGGCATAGGAAGGTACAATCAATTCTTATCACGTTTTCAATCAACAGCCACAACGTTTGAACAGCTGCAGTCACTCAAGGAAAACATTAAAGAACACCACAAAAACATAGCTAGGAGCTCAGCGAAAACCAAAAATACACTTTGGACCATAGTACAACTTGCTTTGCTTTTGACCTGCTTTTTTCCATTGCTCCCTGTTCAATCTGCTCATCTGCGCCTCCAGCGGCAACCCCCCCCTCCCCCTCCCCTGCCGGGGGGGAACACTCCTCGTAAGAGGAAAGCTCCTCCTCCACCAGGATCCTCTCCCCAGGTAGGAGCGTTACTCCGGGGGACTTGTGACACATTGGCGGATGTGTCTCAACGCTCTTTCTATGATTCTTCCCAACTCACGCTTAGGGTAAGCTGTTAAAATCATTCTCATATTCTAGGGATGCTCACCTTCTCCTGCCCCTCGAAGCCAACCTCCTACTGCTTCTCCTGAGCCCCAGACCCAGAGCCCTTCTCCCTCTGCTCAGTCCCCAGAAACACAGCGCTCTGCTCGGGCTAACCTTGTGAGTTACTGCCACTGCATACTGTATGCTTATATACTGGGCATACAGGAGATAACATAGGACTTTTGTATACAACCAAAGTCATGTCACTCATGAGTTCAGCAAGCTGTTATGATATGCCCCAAAAGCTTACATTGTCATGGTTACTATGCAAATCAGTTTAGTATGCCACTATAAATACACTACTGTGGGCCTACATACAGTTCAACATTTAGATGTTTTTGTATTAAGCAAGGAGGTTGAGAAATTGGTTAGAGAGGGAATCAATACTGTCCGTTGCACTCAAACATTAAGATTTTTGGACAACCCCAAAAATGTAACGTTCAGAAATATTAATTAAAAAAAGTGTTTTGATGGCCGCGTTGTTCAGGGGGGCGGTCCTCTACATCGGGAGCTACTTCCGACAAATGCCGTGTCACTTTCATGACGAAGGGCTTTCTACCGTTTTCAATTTAAGACTGACTATGTACTCTGCCGCTGTGTGATGGAGATGTCACTGATATACACGTGTGGCCTTCACTTGTGTCTGTGAGACGGAGGATGAGGAGGTGTTTGAGGAGATCCGTAGGCTGCGTCTGGAGAGGGGCCGTCTGCTCCAGAAAATCAAAAGTCTGGAACAGCAGAACAGCGCTAACGCCACTGCAGAAGAGGTATTGCTCGCAGGCTCCATTCACCTGCCTCATATAAAAGCTCTAACCACCTATTCCCTAGAGACATCGCGCATGTCTGAGACGTAATAGTTCCTTATGACTGCGTACTAACGCTCTCACCCTGCGCCAGCTGACCCGGCTGAAAGAGCGGCTGGAGCAGGCGGAGGCAGAGCGGGACAGGCTGCGGACCGAGCTGGAGGAGTTGAGGGCCTGTCAGGTGGTTGGGGCCAGCGACTCAGACGATGACATGCTGGACTTCCCAGGTGTGTGTAGTTGTGGTTTTGACTTACACAGATTGTTTGTTAAAACAAATAGACCAAATGGACTTGATAAATGATGAATAGGTTGTTTAATGAGAGGGTAATACAAGGAAAGTATGTGGCAGGTCATGGTGAAGCACCAGCATGTGATCCAAGGCTACCCCAATGTCCGTAAGGTGCAGAGAAGCTGCTATCGAGGCGGTCAAGAGAGTCTCCTGATCCCGCTGAGCCAGGCACTGTGGCTGAGCTACGAAGACAGGTGGAGGAACTGACCTCACAGAACCAGGAGCTGGTCCTCAAAGTGCAGGTATGGTTATACGCATAAACACACACACACTTTACATAAATGATCAACATCAAAATGGCTCCTTCTTACCGATTCTAATCCTATAATCTTAACCTAACCCTAGTTCGTAACCCTTAATGCCTAACCATAACTGTAGTTCCAACCTTAACCCCGATTTACCCTAACACTTATGTAAACCCAAACTCTTTCAAATTGGGGTGAGGGAAATCACAGGGAAACACATCTCCTTAACACAACCACAGGTTGGGTCAATTGTGTTCTAATTTATATAATAAAACATGTGCTCACAGAGCTAATGCATTGATACAGATACAGTTATTACCAGGTTGTCCAGACCAGATCCATTCCCAGTTGATGATGAGGTCAAGGCTGTGGAACGGGGTCAGATTGGACCATTATTCATAACGTATCTATGTCTATGAGACACCATCCAGGTATGAAGAGCTCCACAGAGGAGGCTAGGAGACTTGGTGCAGACATTCCTCACTAACTGGGTCATGGTTGGTTTCAGTACACAGAACTGGGCCAATGTGTTACAGCCAGGCAACCAACTGTCTGGTGCTGTTTATCAGGGGCCGAACAGCTGGTACCAAAGTGGAGCTAAATCTGTCTAAAGCCGTCGTATGGATAGAACGTGGATGTTGGATTCAAGGTTTAAGTTGATACGAAATACGAGTTGTACGAAAACACAGGATGCTTAACATATGTGACTCACACCACCGATACAGCAGAGTTGAAAAATCTCTTGTGTGGTGTGCAGATGTTGGAGATGTTTGAGAAAGACGACACCGACATGCAGGCATCTGGGCCAGACTTTGTCCCCGTTGCTCTGTATGATTCGCTGAGGAGAGAGTTTGAAGCTCTACAGGAACGCTACTCCCAAGCCCAGGCTTCAGATCAGACCCCCAGCTTGGCAGGAGAGGGGTAAGAATCAGCACACGCGCCGCCTTATGCCATCTGGATAAACGCGTCTGCTAAATGACTAAAATGTTACATTTACACCACCCACTAGGGTTCGGGTTCCATTTGTAGAGGTGCCTTGGGGTGCTAAGCACTACCATCAGGGCACCCCGGTAAGGATCACAGTAACATATTAAACCAGGACACCTCTATATTTAGGGTCAAAATATAAACGCTGTTTCAGTGCACTATTTTAAGAGTCTTTAAGCCCACTACAAGTGTAATGTGAACCCTGCTAATCACAGTGTAGTCATTTGAAGGTTCTAACACCAGGCAAACCGTTCTTTTTTCCCTCCAGGTGTGAGCAGACAGTGGAGGGAGAAGAGGGAGAGTCGGGGACAGAGGAGACAGAGGGGGAGAGCAGTGAAGAGTTGAGGGAAAGGGTGCGTGGTTTAGAGGAGCAGCTGGCCCAATCCCAGTCCGAGCTGGAGGAGCTGAGAGAACAGGTGCATCTGGGAGTCTATTCGGTGGAGCAGGTGGGGGGCGGAGCGGCGACCCCCACGGGCAGCAGCGAGGGGGCGAGTCAGGAGACGCAGCAGCTGAGAGAGAGAGTGAGGGAGCTAGAGGCAGCCCTGAAGGAGGGACAGAGACAGGGGGAGGAGAGTGCAGGGGACAGTGACACAGTCAAACAGCTGAGAAAGAAAGTCGAGGAGCTACAGGCAGCCCCGGAGGAGAAACAGTCGGGAGAAAAGGAGGACGGAGGGGAGAGTGAGTCAGTGGGGAGCCTCAGGGAGAAGGTGCGCGAGCTGGAGGCTGCCCTGGCAGAGAGCAAGGACAGGGTGGAGGTGAAGCTAGACGGGGAGGTGGTACGCAGACTGCAGGAACGCGTGAGGGAACTGGAGCAGGAGCTGAGGGACTGCGTGCCCCGGTCGGAGCTGGAGGAGGTGCAGGTAACTCTGGGTCTACAGTGTGAGCAGCTGGCCAGGGAGAGGGCGGAGGCCAGTCTGAGACTCAACGAGGCCCTACTGGAACTGGAGAGACTACGACCACCCAGCCCACACCGCCAAGGAGACGAGGAGGAGGAGGAAGAGGAGGAGGAAGAACGGTCTGAGGGCTCAGAGCCATCCATCACATCAGGTATTTTTCCCTATTTTCCATTTTCCTTTGCCAGGGGGCTACCTAGCGCAACAGGCCATGCTATTTCACTGTAGATCAGTGGTTCATTGTAAATAACTTGCTTTAATAATGAATATACACTAATGAGTGTCACGTTTCTCCAGGCTTATGACAGCCAAGGCTTTGCTTGACCACACATCACACCATCCGCAGCACTCTTTGAGACTGTGATATTCTTTCCACCAATCAGAGCGCTCCCTGAGACGAGTAAGGGAGGAACTGGAAGTGGCGAGGCAGGAAGCAGCTCAGGCTCTGGACTGCCTGTGTGCTGAGCGTGAGGGTCGGGCTCAGGACACGCTCCGCCTGAAAGACGCTGTACCGCTTTCTCAACACATGGAGGAGCTGTCGGCCCTGTCCGAGCAGCTGGCCCAGACCGCCCAGGAGCTGCAGTCTGAGAGGGCCCTGCGATGCCACGCCCAGACTGAGGCGGCTAGGTTAGAGGCCCAGCTACAGGCCACACAAAAGGATGTCATACCCAGGGAGGAGCATGACAGAGTCAAGGTTATAAAGATACTTTACTCATCATAGTGAAATTCACACAAATAGAAAGCATGAACTGCCTGTTCGCTATGCGAAGTTCGTAAGTAAATAGAAAGTAGATCAAAAGCGAGTGGTTGTGTGTTAATCATGTACTGCCGTTAATCCAAGAGAGCACAGTATAAAAGTTAGCGGATATTGCACCCTTCCTTTATGCACTCCGCTTTTTATGGCATTCCAGGCAGAGCTGCAGCGTTCACTGGAGGCCAGTGAGAGCAGTGCAGCAGCGGCCAACGAGGCTCTGAGTGACAAGGAGACGGAGCTGAGAGACCTCAGGTCCCAGAAGGCCGTAGAACAGGGCCTGGTATCTAAGGAGGACCACGAGTCCCAGCGCCTCTCATTACAGGCTGAGATCAACACACTCACCGCCCGATTCAATGACCTCACACGCAAACACGAGAAGACGTGCACGGAGGTGTGACTGAGTTGTTTCGTTCAAAATTTGTAAAATGGGAAGAATGAAGTCACTAGTGGACTTCCCTTTCTCACCCCACATCCCGTCTCTCCCCCCTGATCTGTCCCCTCCTCACCCTCCCGTCCCGCCTCTCCTGGATCTGTCCCCTCCTCACCCCCCTGTCTCGCCTCTCCCCTGGATCCATCCCCTCCTCACCCTCCCGTCTCGCCTCTCCCCTGGATCCATCCCCTCCTCACCCCCCGTCCCGCCTCTCTCCTGGATCTGTCCCCTCCTCACCCTCCCGTCCCGCCTCTCCCCTGGATCTGTCCCCTCCTCACCCTCCCGTCCCGCCTCTCCCCTGGATCCCCCATCAGGTGTTCCAGGTGCAGCGGGAGGCTCTGTTCAATAAGAGTGAGCGTCAGGTAGCTGAGGCTCAGCTGGCCACGGTGCAGCAGCAGTTGGCTGACCTGCAGGCCCAGTCCACCCACATCCAGGAGCTTCATAAAAACATCCAGGACTCCCAGGGCCTGGTCAAGGAGAAGGACCGCAAGGTGAGACTATCACACATGGTACATGACCAATGGAGCCACACTGTACTTCAAATTGTCTTGGTACTTTTTTCTGATCTTAAGAGATAGGTAAGGACCCCCACCCCCCCAGTAAACTTAGTGGAATTTGGGCCATGTAAGAGTGTCACATGCAAATGTAAAGGATCTGTGATGTCCCTCCTTTTTGAGTAGATAACAGAGCTGTCTAAGGAGGTGTTCCGTCTGAAGGAGGCTTTGGGGGCTCTTAGTCCTCCTCTGGGTCTCTCTTCCCACTCCTCCTCCCAGTCTGAAAAAGCCCCCCCTGTGAACCCTGGCCAGCAGATGGCACTGCAGAACAGAGTGGCTGCACTCTCTAAAGAGCTCCAGGTGAGGGCACCAATGAGCCTGAACAAATACCATTGTTCATGTCACTGTTGAAGAGCCACTCCACTCAAATGATCATTAATATGAAATCTCAGATGAGAAAAGTCTCACCTTGCAAATCAGTAGCTGGTTTAGAAGATAAGCTGATCCCCCTCCCCAAACCACCGGCTGCACCTGAACCTCAATTTGGTAGTTATAGTGATTAGTCTTCTGCTGCCATTTTTTGTGTGATTTTGGTGGCGCTTGCCAGTTTCGTTGACATGATCATGTGACTGGAGTGCACTTTTAAGAGAATACTAGAGCATACTGTCAGTACTGTTTGTCTGTCAGTCTGTTAGTACAGACTTTATTTTTACAGGATTGGGAACGAAAGCACAGACAAGTTGTAGCTGTGTACCGATCCCACCTGCTGGCTGCTGTTCAGGCAAGATCAACACTATGTACCTTAGTAGACCAACTCTATGCATCTTAGTAGACCAGCTCTATGCACCTTAGTAGACCAGCTCTATGCATCTTAGTAGATCATCTCTATGTACCTTAGTAGACCAACTCTATGCATCTTAGTAGACCAACTCTATGCACCTTAGTAGACCAACTCTATGCATCTTAGTAGACCATCTCTATGTACCTTAGTAGACCATCTCTATGTACCTTAGTAGACCAACTCTATGCATCTTAGTAGACCATCTCTATGTACCTTAGTAGACCATCTCTATGTACCTTAGTAGACCAGCTCTATGTACCTTAGTAGACCAGCTCTATGCACCTTAGTAGACCAACTCTATGTACCTTAGTAGACCAGCTCTATGTACCTTAGTAGACCAGCTCTATGTACCTTAGTAGACCAACTCTATGCACCTTAGTAAACCAATTCTATGTACCTTAGTAGACCAGCTCTATGTACCTTAGTAGACCAGCTCTATGCATCTTAGTAGAATACATGTCAGTACTGGATCAGTGCTATAAGAAGTGTTGTTGTGTAGCTGAGGTTAAAATCACCTAGTGTTCTATCTTCTTCAGGGCCGGATGGATGAGGAGGTAAAAGAACTGTTATTGCAGATATTGAGGATGTCACACAAGGACCAGGGACATTGACCGAACCAGTCAGACAGACAAGAGAGAATACTCAGTGCATACTGGAAGACACAATGAAGACGCTTGCACTGTACCACCTACTACTGCTGTGAGCCCACTACTGCTGAAAGCTCCTGTACTAGTCTGTTTTGACAGCTGCCTCCGGTACATATATGTAGCTTTGGTCCATTCATGACTGAACTGGATGTAACCTACATGACCAGGTATAGTTTTCTGTTCTCAGAAATAGATACATTGTAGTGTAGATAGAAGAATGTAACAGATTTTAATAGATTGCTAAGCTTCATGATACTATGACTGATTTTGTATGTCATTCTTACAGTAAAGAACCTCTGCCTCTAACGTGCCTTCGTTTTTAGTTGTTGAACAGTTGTTGCTTTAATAAAATCTCAAAGCTCATAAGCGATAGGACTTACATGCAGAAGGTTTCCATTATTCACCCTATCTATTTTAGGCTAGAGATATCAGGGGTTTTCCTTGGGGGGCTACAATGTGCTGCCATAAAGCCTGACACCTGGACTTGACATCAAACGTAATCTCACTTTGACACTTTATCCAACATTAGCCTAAATTCCTAATCAGTCCAGACATGGGCAGAGGTCTGTGGCTCGGCTTCAACACAAACCACACACACACTTAAATATAATCCATTTTGACTAATTTTATTGACAAAAAAAGCATTTTCTTAAACAAGAGTTTATACTAGAAAGTCCTGAGAAAACAAAGTGGTAATTTTAAAAAGTTGCATAAAGAATGGACTCAAAGACACATCGGAGACCAGGGAGTCCTCTATCAATCAATCCGACATGTCACGATGAACAACACAAAATTGTGATCAGATCAGTTGGGCATATGCCTGCAAACACCTTTGATTGTAGGACTGGTACAATAGAACATGAAGGACATATAAAAGTACAGCCAATCAGAACACATGATGAGAGGTGCTAAAGTATTTTTGACTATTCGCCTAATTAAATGATTTTAGCAGGGTCTTGAAAATGTTTTGGGCGGTGACCTCATTTTGAAATAAAAATGTATATTCGAGGTTACAGTGTAAAAAAGGTAATGTCTTCAGCAATGTTAACTTTTTATCAATTAATCTTTTACAGTCTGTGAAATAGTTTTAGACCAGAAATATTTTATTCTGAAATATGTAGAGTATAATTGGAAATGCATAGATCATGTCTGAAAAGAAATCAAGAAAACATCAAGGATCATCAAGGAATACATTTAAATAATCTGTGCAGAAGTATAATTTTCCATAGTCTGATTTACAATCTGATTTACTCCCTGGTCCTGTCTACTCTACAGGGTAATGATGGATACAGAAGACCTGTTAGTGTTTGTTACTGTCTTTGAAGAACGGGGTCAGAATATTTAGAATTTAAAACCATAGTTCTATGATCCAAGTGCCATTCTTTTCTCACAACTCAATTTTTTGACCCAGATGACTCCTTCTAAGCTTTAGGCCTCCGAGTCTGAGAAATGCTGGAATAAATTGAGGTTTTGCGTGGCAATAAAATTAGTCATTTGTTCTCAGGTTATGCATACACACAGAGCACACAATTTGTCTTCTGTGGTAGATATGTAAGATACTGTACAAGCAGTGTAGGTGGATAGATATGAAAGACATCAAATGTTAAGGCACTGAACTATTTTACAGGTCTGAAGAGATGTTAATTACTGATACACTGAGTCACTTGCAGCAAGGCAGTCTGACTTCTGGTAGCACAGGCTCTGACTGGAAGAATGTCAAACAGCAGGCTTGGTGAAAACCTAATTTAGGTAGCTATTCACTGACAAGCTATGAATGTCCCAAGCAAAAACATTTATGGTTAATATTGATCAATCACCTTGATGCTCCTGCCCATGTATTTTGGCCAACTGTATATTCCCATGGTTGTGTTATGTAGTCGTCCCGTGGATACTGACTGGACAGAAACATGTTCTATGTTGGTTTCTGGTTAGTACTGTATCTTAAATTCATGCTACAGTATAATCAAATATCTAAAGCCAGTGGAACTTGTTTCAGAGATTATATCGGAATAAATCATAGGTGCAGGTCAGGTGCCACTCTTGCAGATGATCAGCTTGCAAAAGTCTGGAAGTATCCCAATATAGGAGGAGCCAAAATCTGCATTCGGATGATTCAGCTGAGTGATCTTGTACTGACAGATTGTAATAGACATCGATTTTTCTATGAATGTACACCTGTGTTGACGGATATCTTGCTGGGACTCTGGATGAGCTGCCACATCATCCTGGAACAACTTATATATGTGACTGTGATGTGTCAGCTGATCCTCTGTGACCTTTGACCTCCAATTCCTTCCTTGTGAATGGCTAGTTAATTACCTCCTGTTCAGAGGTTTCCAGGCATTGGTTACCATAATGACTGCATGCTGAGAGTTCAGGTGGAAAATGGGGACAGTTTGTGGCAGCCAGGCTGTGTAAAAATCCCCCTGGTCCTGTTCAAGTGAAAGCTCTGATTCTGGGCATATGGCAAAGTGAAGATCTTCCTATCTGGAGCTTACATGAAAACACTGCCGGGAAAAAATGTAAGGGATATAAAACTAGAGAACAAAACCAGAAGACAAAAGTTGGCTGAGACAACAAGCAAAGACAACAATCAAGAACACAAAACAGTCAATACTATTTTAAGAGTCCCCATTTCCTTCAGTACATGTTCGAAAGTTTGTTCGAAAGTCTGTTGATAGTATTACTTCCTGTTTTCTAAGGTTAAAGTTAGGCTAATAAGGTTTAGAGTGAAGGTTAGGATAAATATTAGTTAAAATGCTACTGATAGTAGATACTCTTTAGAGCATCTACTTGAACACTTGTGGTTAAAAAATTTCACCCATGAATGTTATAAAAACAATGTTTTACTGTACAGAATGTTTTCATGAAACAAAAAGCAAATCACCATGAGCTGGTAATGCTATCTCTTACCATTTAACAGTGTTATCTCCTCTGAGACTGGCTGGGTAGGGAAGATCACTGTTTCCTCCTTACCACCTGTTTGAGGTGAAGCTCACTCTCGGCCGCCACAATAGGAAGCTCGTTCTTCAGGTGGTAGCTGATCAGGTGACTTATGCTCTCAAACAGCATGTCTTTGGTGCGCACCTGACAGTGACGAGGAGGAGTGGGCTAACAGATGTTAGCAGGTCATTACATATTTAAAAGATTGCTTTGTCAAACCTACTTACAATAATGCTTCAGATAACACTGACTGAAATTAAAAGTGCTAATGCAAGGCTGTAGCTAAATATAGAAATACACGTTCTCAAATTGTTATTTTATCGCTGTCCAGTTTGCTCTTTTTACCAGCAGGCAAGTCAATGTTAATCAAGGACGGAGATGTGTTCTCTGAGCCATATCTCTACTATCTACGTTTTAAACTGCTTGCTAACTAGGACGTAATCTACGCACTTAGAAGGAAAATGCGTTCAAAGACCAATAACCACAAGTGAACTTGCAGGCGCCAGACCACGCACCAAGTGTCGTAGAGTGCAGCAAAGTGAAACAACCCTGGTCCAACACAAACCACAGCCGGTTTGCCATGCCAAATGTAAGGCCCATGGGCATTGGCGTTACTACGCAACCAGCCCTGAAGCTGTAGCTCCAAACAGTACCAGACTCTTCCATTTGGGGGTCTGACTATATTTCCCTGTGTATATTTTGCTTTCATTACGACAAATCCAGAAATCCGTAAAAATGCAGTCTGGGATTTTTTGCCACTGGTTGTAAAATTGGTGCTGTCAAGTCCTTATCAATCAATCAATCAATCAAGTCCTTATGTCATGAATGTGCTGATTCGTATCATATAATACCACTCGCTTTCAAACTTGACATTTCCTGGCAAACTGAGGAATGAAAGTAATTCTACTAACTAATTCCACTGACATATTATACAACCAGCCCAAAACGGTTGTTTTTAACTGATAACCTATTTTGTTAACTCCAAAGTCCAGAACTGCATATATATGTAAACAATTAATTAAGTCATGAATAGATGTCAAAAGGTAACAATGTGAACATTTAACATAATAATTGATTTTAATTTGCCCTGGTAATATTCCACAAGTGAATATCACTTACCACTCCTTCTGGGTCGACCAGCAGTAGGTGTTTGGGCAGGCCACAGTGCATGCCCGTCAGGACATATTGTCCGGGATTGGTGGCGCTGTCTCGTACCAGGAAGTCCCCGTCTCGGACAAGCAGTTTCTCTGCATCACGGCGGCTCATACGACCATGGTACCAGGGCTCCCTTCGGAGCTGTTCCTCTGTAGGAGCAACAGGGGCACGGCGCCGAGGTGGGCTGGGCCACTGGTCTTCCAAAACGCACACCCCGTTGTTACTACCGGCCTCGTGCATCTTTAGAGCATCCTCAAAGGGTCCTGCAGACAGCCAGGAAGAGTGAGAAGACAGGACACATACATGTAAACTGGAACATGGTAGACATCATCCAACCATACTATGTTGTCCAGGTATTCCCTACATCCTGAATAATAGTATGATCAACCTAGCCAGTGACTATGTGGAAGTGCTGCTGTTGATAAGATTTGTGTTAATAACACCTAATATGATGCCTTATGACTATGACATAACATGTAACATAACTGTTAACATGACATAACTTGTCATAACATGACCTGTTATAATATTGTCACAACACCATCACGACACCTATGTGGACTTGTAACATATATTGATAATTTATGATGTTACATAAATGTGTCACAAACCACATAACTTACTACCCCAGGCAAGCCATTCAGTCAAACACCTTTTTTTTCTGAATTAAAGTTCATAAAAGGAAATCAGATCAAATGAATTAGTCCCTAATCCATGGATTTCAACCATGACTCGGAATTCAGATATGTGTGCATGGAAAGTTTTTGGGAACTTTTACGTAAACTCAAGAAAAATGGGACCAACACTTCAAACGAATAAACCATTTTTATGTAGTGTAGTCACTATGTTTATCTAAGAATTTGATTGATTATTGTGGTAATTGTGCAAATGGAATTCAGACTTGTACCTACCAGAATGCTGTTGTTGATGACGGGGCAGAATGCAGGAGCAGATGTCTGAAGCAGATTTCAGGAGTGAATATGATTCTGATATTCACAATGCTTGCTAACAGTATAATACGGTATATTCATCTATTCAACGTAAAGTGACACAGAATGATAAATAATAAGATATTAGGTCATATTTCTGAGTGAATAAGTGATGCCCACTTGCCAGTTAAATTGTAGGATGTCAGTTGGTCATTATGAGATATCAAAGGGTAATAACAAGAAATATGTATGATTTTTCTAAGTTCGTACATCACATGAAATAACTGCTGGACAGTCTCTCTATGCACACAACTCTCTCACCCACGGAGTGCAGTTGATCCAGGGCAAGTGCAGCATGAGAACTTTGTATTGCTGTTATCTGTTTGTATTACAGATGTTCTGTCACAGCAAAAACACATTAGAAAACCTCTGTGGATTTTGGTACATGCCATATCATTTCTGGGGGTATAAATGTCATTTGCAGGTTTCCTAGTTTACCTTTTCTAATGTCTCCATAGACAGCTCATGAGCTTGCTGTATTTCTATTTGTTCCAGCAGTGTGTTACAGCAGACAGGTGATCAGAATATCAGACATGTCTAAAGGTCTTCTAGAGATGTAGGTCCATGAAGAACAGGTTCCTGAAGAACAGTTTAACACACTGGGGAACACTGCACTTGTTGCTGAATGCTACATGACTGATGCCAACAACCCATTTCACAAAAACCTTCTATATACACATATTTGTATTCCCAGTCATAGTTGATAGCTTTAGATTAAAGACTAATTAAATAATTTGAATCGTCTGATTTCTTTAAATGAAGTGTAACTCAGATTTTTTTTTTTTTATTGTAACATGTTACGTTCATACTTTTGCCTGAATGGTTTTCCTTGGGTTGTACATTTAGAGAGTTATGACATGTTTATGTAGCGGTCCTTAACATCCTAAATTAACAGTATATGACATTACAAGTCAACATATACAGGTCATGGCAGTGTTATAACAACATAATAACAGGTTTTGACACATTATCACTGTTGGTAGATGTTTTGACGTAGTTATGGGTGTCATGAAAAGTGATACTGGACTCACTCATGTCAAATATGTCCTTCTTGGGACTGTCTGGTGCTCTGGCCGCCCTGTGGCCCTCCTGCTCCAGATCCTCAAGACACTGGGTGTTCACATAGAGGTGTCCCTCATAGTCCCTGCTCCCTGGGGGCTGGCCGTCTGCCCGCAGGTATCCATCTGATGTTACACCTGTTCATCATAACTCCACTTACTTATACAGCTATTAAAAAACATAACAATATTGGGGACCTGTAGTGTTGTGTCTTGCAGTATAATAGCAAGCCACAAGGTGTCTCACCTGAGGTGCTGTTCTCAGTGTCCCAGTGGAGCTCGTAGCACAGCTGGCTTGAAGGATAGGATGTCGTGTCTCTCCGGGCCGGAGAACCCATCTAAAAACAGATGGCCCAAAATGACATTCCCACCACTAGGAGACCTTTATCTCTTCACCTGGGGATAGAAAGTACCTCTTGCCTAATGGTTCTTGCCCTGAGGCCGAGAGATCATTACATTCTTTGGCTTTACAGTTCATTCTTCCCAATTATACACGTTTGTATAGAAATGTTAAAACACATTTCATGCAGTTCTATTCATTCCGCCATGGGTTACAGATTTGGTTTGGTTGTAGTTTAACAGATCGTTACCACACATTACGGTATAACTAAGGCCTTTCCAATATGTTGTCTGATTGAAAATATTTCCGTAAATTATTGGGGTCCCACTTTCCATGGTTTGCTTGAGATGCTCAGTCCCTTGGGGCCCTTAGCAAATCCTTCCCGTATGTCGATGACGCTTGAAGCCAGCCCTGCTTCAAACAAAATCACTTCTGAATTCTCAGTCCATGCCGCAGGACTTAAGCTGGCCTTCCCTCTCACCAATCAGGCGACACAGAGGCCTGGCTTCTCTCTCCTGTTGTATCTATCTCTTGTAATTCTGTAGCAGGCACATCCCCTTGACAGTTATTGAGTTCACTGATACTGTATGCAGACAGCACTCTCTCCTCTTACTAAGACATTGTGTGTAAAAGTCACCAGCATCCAGGGATGATTCGAAGGTTTATGTAGGGGATAAGGCTGGATAATTACCTGCGCTGCCTTGCTCTGTGGTTGGCTGTGGATGTGGCCCAGCAAGGCCGTACAAGGCCTCAGCCTGGAGTCCACCACCCCCCCAACGGGAGGCTCCTTCCCTGGGATGCTGTTGTAGTAGTTGTGATCCGAGGGGTCCTCATCATCACCCCATGCTGAGTCCTCTGTCCTGATGTTTCTGAAGTGGTGCAGAGTAAGAACAGAGGTCATTTAACTCCCGAATTTGACAAGGCAAGGCATCGATTACTTGTACCAAATCTGATTACATAACGACTAGTTTTGAATGGTTCTATTGTTGGTAGCAGAAGATGCATATGAAACCAGAGGAGAGCACATTTGAAACTGACCGTCTACCCAGTGACCTTAAAAACGCTTGTGGTGCGGTGACACAGGGAAATGCAATCGTTCTTACCAGTTTTCATTTTGTCAAGATCAAAAGAGTAGCGTGGACTGAAACTTAAACCCATTAGATCACATATCTAACACGTGGGAAAGTAGAACATGGTTATTTTTTAGATACGTTTGTATCTGTGGAAAATGCAAGTCGACACTTTAAGTAGAACACCATGCCATAACTGTACCACTGTATGATAACCACATAGTATGAATTCTTCGTGTGTGGTAAACCAGAATGCAGAAGATTTGTCCCCGTTGTGAAAAATGCAAAATTTGGCTGTTAGTTTTAGGTTTAGGGTTTAACTTACAATTGGGTTAGGGTGGTTTGTGTCTGTTTGTGAGTAAAGATCATAAAATTTTTCAGTCAACAGACCCTGAACGTACTTTGTGCCTTTTTGACTCTTGCAGTGCCTTTTGGATAAAATGACATATTTTGTGGATTTACCTTTGGGGTTGGGATGGTTGGAATCTAAGATTTTTTGGATTTATTTAGCAAAAAGGTATAGTGGTCAAACTGTAAGTACATTTTAGTATAAAGTACAAATTAGTGTTTTAAACACATTCAAAGCAATGAACTAGATGATGCTGGTTTACTGGTTCTTGTCATCTCATATTCCCTGCAGTGTCTATGTCCCTCACCTTTCTATGGTGGGGATGGCTTTGGGAGGGCTGTGGAGGTACTGTTTGAACTGCAGTTCGAAGGCCTGGCCGATGGTGCTGATGACATTCTGTGCAAGACCATCACAACACTCCAGGATGTGACATGCTGGACAGAGGAAGTACTGTGAGTATACTAGAAGTGTTGTAATGTCAATGTGAGGATAACAACTTATCATAACATAACAAAATATATATACATCTCCATAGTTTAGTCGATTTAAAATTGAACCAAATCAGTTAACCTTATTGTCAGTGTTTAATGTTCAGACAAAGATGCATAGATTTATAATATATAATATGTTGTTTCTGAATAGCAATCTGAAGATTGTTTATGTACCTCTTTGATTGACTGGATCTTTGGCTACATAAGCAACGTAATCCGGCGTGTCCTGCGACAGGGGGAAGAATCGCAACAAAATCAGATGAATTAGGATATAATTGAATAACTTATTGATTTTTGTAATGAGATTGGGAGGCGGCAAAAGCAACCACGACAGACATGGGGTCTGCCAAGCAGCCCATTTAAACAAACACACATAGGAAATCAGAGAAAGCATCGAGTGCACTCATGCAGCAAACTCTCACCGTGTCGCCCCCAGAAGCAAAGGAGATAGACTGCATGGGATGGTGCGCTATTACCTGTGGAAAAAAGTAAAGAAAGCTAGCCTATAAGGGAAACACTATCAAGACGATATTGGAATCTGCTATTTTGTATCATGCTTTTCTAATGTGAGGTAGGCAATGCCAAGTGTGTGGTTGGGGTGATATTGTGTGCTGTGAGAGGAGACGTCTGACCTGTCGTGTGGTGGGGATGAGCAGACTGAGGCCCTCTATTGAGATGTTGACAGCAATACTCATGCCAGCGAAGCGCAAGTTACTTTTCCCCATGATGGACTGCAGGGCCTTGTTAATGTTCTACAGGACAAGGGTATTCTGGGCTTAGTGTCACACACTTACACACACACACACACATATACAAACACACAGACTTTTATACACACACACACACAATATTGCATAAATAGATGTTGACTCACCTTCTTTTTCCAGGCCCCCTTACCCCCAGGCACAGCTTCACACAGTCTGTTGATGGCTTCCCTGGGTGGGGCGAGGGGAGAAGTTTATTCATATTCATATTTGATTACATTTAAATCCCCTGAGGTTTTTTGTTGTGGTCTCCATTGGTGGGGACACAAAATGCTCTTGTCTACAATGTGCATGCCTTGTCTAGTCATAGAAATACAGAGCCCTCCAAAAGTATTGGAACGGCAAGGCAAATGCCTTTGTTTTTGTTGGTCACTGAAGACATTTGGGTTTAAGATCAAAAGATGAGTTTGAGACATGTGACAGGTAATATGTCCTCAGTTGTTTAACACATCGAGATGTCAATACCAGAAAATGAAAGCTGAAATTCTGAACTCTTGTCTTATACTCATCTTTTGATTTTATACCCAAATGTCTTCAGTGAACATCAAAAACAAAATAATTTACCTTACCGTTTCAATATTTTTGGCGGGGACTGTATAAAACAATCTGTTCAAAGTTTAGCTAATTCACCATATAATGTGAATTGAATTTATGCTGTGAATATTAATTCACTACCACAAACATGGCCGCCAGTCCAGCCAACATTAAATGTCTACTTTATTTAATGAACTAAGCTGTTTACTTTCTCTTCTATGTATTTTCAATGTTTTCTATGGAGGACTGCCAGCAAAATGCAAAGTCAACATTCTTAGAAGTGTTATATAGAATGCATTATATATAGTTTTAGTCACTGGTATGTGATTTCTTTCAACAAAATATGAAAATCTTTTCATTAAGATAAAAATGGCTTGATGATCCACTACAAGCACAAAAAGACTGGAGTAAGTTTAGAACATGGGTGAATTTCCCTTTCATCAGACAAAACATAACCACCCAATGAACATTCAAGAGCATGTTGAACTCTATCATAAAAACCTCAGATATAAAACAGGGACATAAATACAACATATGTTAAAAAAAATACACGGCTGGACCTGGTCAATGACCTGAAAAGAGCTGGGACCACAGTCTCAAAGAAAACCATTAGTAACACACTACGCCCGCATGGATTAAAATCCTGCAGCGCACGCGAGGTCCCCCTGCTCAAGCCAGCGCATGTCCAGGCCCGTCTGAAGTTTGCCAATGACCATCTGGATGATCCAGAGGAGGAATGGGGGATTGTCATTTGGTCTGATGAGACAAAAATAGAGCTTTTTGGTCTAAACTCCACTCACCATGTTGGGAGGAAGAAGAAGGATACGTATCACCCCAAGAACACCATCCCAACCGTGAAGCATGGTGGTGGAAACATCATTCTTTGGGGATGCTTTTCTGCAAAGGGGCCTGGACGACTGCACCGTATTGAAGGGAGGATGGAAGGGGCCATGTATTGCGAGATCTTGGCCAACAAACTCCTTCCCTCAGTAAGAGCATTGAAGATGGGTCGAGGTTGGGTCTTCCAGCATGACAACGACCCGAAACACACAGCCAGGGCAAACTAAGGAGTGGCTTCTGAAGAAGAAGCATCTCAAGGTCCTGGAGTTGCAATAAAATGCAAATTAATTATTTAAAAATCATACGTGATTTTCTGGATTGTTTTAGATTCCGTCTCTCACAGTTGGAGTGTACATATGGTACAAATTACAGACCTGCAAAACCTGCAAAATCAGCAGTGTATCAAATACTTGTTTTCTGCTTACAGACCTTACAGACCCTATAGTCTAAATCTCTCAGAAACTTGGTACAGTTCCACCACAATTTTCTTCACACTTGCAAACCACGTGAGGGGCTCTTTCTCAGGTGTGCCTTCTCAAGCTTACAATACCTGCAAATCTTGGGTCTCAAGTTTTTTTTTGCTGTGTCTCGGAAAATGTAATGTAATGTACAACACTGTTTCCAAAAAAGTTGGGAAGCTGCATGAAATGCTAATAAAACAGAATGCAAAGATGTGCAAATGATTTACATCTATATTTAATAAAAAATAGTACAAAGACCACATACCCAAAACCATTTCAACGTGTTGCTGGCATATTTAAAGTGCGCAAATATATTTTTTAAAACAACACATTCTGTCAGTTTCAACATTCGATATTGTCAGGTCCTGACTGACAATGGTCCACTAGGCATCTCTATGCACCCGGGGGCCACAGCCAAGACCTGCCCGAGGAGATGCCTCTTGGCATCTCTGCTATACAGTTCTGTTCTCCCCAATCAGAGGCAGCTGCGCCCTGTTGTCTCTGATTGGGGATCCTGTGTAAGTTGCTCTGGTTTTGCTTTAGTTTGTGGTTTATTGTTGGTGTTACACTCAGTTTGTGGGCTGCTGCTGCTTTGGTTAAGTTTGGAAGAACATTGAAAGGATATTTCACTTTAAGTCTGCGCTGTGTCCTGCTTCCCTGACCATGACAGATATGTTGTCCTTGTACTATTTTCTATTGAATATAGGGGATTAAATTATTTGCACATCATTGCATTCTGTTTTTACATTTTATGCAGCATCCCAACTTTCTTGTTGTGAATCAACCCTTACTTGCCATGCTGCAGCAGTACATGTGAGCCTGAGGCTATGGCCACCAGACCACAATACTAAACATTATTGTAAACATCCTGACAGTTTTGTAGCTTTAGGCAAGAGAAGAACCAAAAGCCAATTTGATTTGGCGGTCCCTCGCAAGGTTTTGTCCTACACTTGACTATGTATGATCATCTCAACATGCAATAACATGCAATTGTTCACGAGGTTGACAGCATCACTCATATAGGACAAAACTTCTACTATTGCCTGGTTTTAACAATATCACTGTACTCGAACATCATCAGCATTGTCATCATATTCATCAGATGGACAACATGGAGGTAAAGTTGTTATGTGGACAAGCCAGTGCCCATTACCTCAGTCTCAATACCAGTTCAGGGGTTACCAAGCCATCTCAGTTCAAAGGTCACAATTAAGTCTCTCAGACGAAAGCAGGGCTGTATATGTATCATCCCAGTTTACGCATGGCTAACAGGGACACTTGATATCATAATCATATTCAGTTGAGATTACATGAACAAATTATCTGTAGTAAATTAGCAGGTAAGCTGGGGTAAGGAAAAAAACAATAGCGGCATGATTGAAGGTAATGTCTTCTCCTTAAGGAGTTATGGACTCATCAGTCTAGATTTGATTTGGTTTTAGTTTCCTCTCCATTTTGTGGTGTACTATTGTAGGGTATTCTGTGCCATTAGGCTGCTCTAACTCTTGTGCATGAGGGAAATCGGGGACAGATGAGTGTGGATGTCTGATGATGTGCCTGTGTGTGGTAGCCTCAGCACAGGGTCTATCAAGGGACAAAACAAGATTTCCTTTGAACTCGACTCACAGCATCTATGAAATTTAACGAATGGATACCAAGCATTGGTTTCGTGGTCTTTCTCCTGACCAAGTACAATCCCATTGTATCATATTTACCCAAAACCATGAAACTGCACTTCTTATTAGATGCTGGAAAGACTGATAATCTGTGCTTTTTTTCTCCTGAATTGTGTCATTGGGAACATCAGGCTAAGTTGGCAATAACAAGTCACTCCAGGAAAATACACAACAAGATTAAACCAAATAGAAGCGGAACAAGAAAAACTAGGCTAAATTGAATTGAATTAAATGAATGAATCTGGAATGCATGGTTAGATGAGACATCCTTAAACAATAACGGTATAGTCTAAACAGATGTCCTGTCACCAATGACAGTTGAGCCCTTTATACTCTTTGTTACAACGAGTTTAATCTGAGCTTTGTGCGCATAATATCATAGCTCATGCCATAAATGTCATAAATACAGCCATCTTAAATGTTTGCTTCGTAAACCATCTATTTCTCACTCTTCCTTGTTGTTGTACTCAGCCCATGTCAACCACTGCAGCTCAGTTCTTCAGTCATTAGTGAGAATCATCAATAATAGATCTATCCATCACTCCATTTCTGCCTCTCCCCTTGCACTTTAGCCCTGTGTGTGTGGGGGGCTCAGATTACTGACTATCGATCATGGAGGAGAGAAAGACAGGGAGGAGCTGTCCTGCCCAAACAAGGGGGCTCTGCCTGGCAACATTCACAGGATCGTCATCACACCAATGAGCATACAGACACACATAAGCACACAAACTAAAACGTAAACGTGTGAATGCACTTTCTCACAAGCATTGCAATGGTGCGCATGTGCTGACAGGCAAAAGGAGGTTCACACATTATTCAATATTCCAGGAATCGCAAGAACTTGTGGAGAAGGCCTGTGAATCTCTAACCTATTTGGTACTGTATCACTGTGAACCTTGTACCTTCTCGTTCTGCTCAGATCGGCTTCTCCTGACTCATAGCTAGCAGGACAGAATGAACAAACCACCGCTCACCTTGTCACCTGAGTCCGAGTGTTGAAGTCCAGCGATCGCATTGACTTCAGCACCTCAATGCAGCCCATGTACTGCAAATACAGAGAAAAAATAAACATTGACATGACATATTTCCAACCAGATGTGTTCCGACCATAGATTCCTTTAGTCAATCCACTTAAAGGGATCTAGTACATAATCTACTTAAAGTCAAAAGACAGAAAGTTTGGTGATAACCTAATGTACCAATATTTGGCACAACCCCAATGTGTGACACAGTACAGTATATCCTGTGTATACAATGTCAATCATTTATTCCATAGAAGTAGAACAAACATATTCAGCTGTGTTTTGGGACTGAGGCTCCGTCATTTGCAGGCAGTGAGTGGTGGTGTAATGGTCAGGTTGACTTATTAATAGCTTTGTGAGTAGATTAGAAACACTAAGAACCCGGTGGCTTCAGCGAGATGTAGTTTCATACACCCTGAAGGACATGTCTGTGTGTCACTGGGGATGTGGGAAGTTCTTGAAGAGAAGGGATGCAATCACTAGGGCTCTAGAGTCTGTTGTTAGTCCAAGTGAATTTAATCTACTAACAATATTACGAACATACAGTATGCATAATGAACTCCAAAAGCATTTTGACAGTGCATTTTCTGGCTCTGTATTCCAGAATTTTGGATTTGATGACATTTCTAGGGGGTGTGATACAGACACTGTCAACTTTAATTTGAGGGTATTTTCAATTAAGTCCAGTCAACCTTTTCGAAATGACAGCAGATTTTCAATATTTACTGTCGGGTAACACGTATATTGGCAATGGGCTACACAAAAAACTTTTACTTGGCAGTTTGTTTGTATTGTTAGTGCATGCAGAGCTGTCAATGTCAGGTCTTGATTCTAGGCATTGTATTTACAACATTACATGGTACAAGATGCACTCCACTAGTAACCCTCAGCCAAGTTACTAAACATACTCTAATTGTGCTTTTATCTTTATATTACTTTATTATATAGTATAAGCAATGGAGTAGTACAAGCATCATACCTATAAGCCAAATAAATGATGCTTGAATAGGGTCACATCTACTTTGACATAGTCTTCTGTATCAAGCCCAGAGATCTAATGTACCAATAGCCCAAACAAATGATCCAGTTGAAGAAACACATTTTGTTGTTTTTATTTAATATACTTTGCCATTGAAAGGAATGTGTGTTTATGTGTTAATGCACCAGGGACAGAGGGGGATGTTATACCCAACCCTTCTTTTTGTAAAGAGAAACATGGCTCTACACATCAAGAGAATGAATGACTGTGACATGTGATCAACATCTTTGGGTGAAAACTGCACCCATGCAAAACCTAAATGTACAGAAGGGGGCATACACACATTTCTCATTGAGAGACTGATAAACCTACACACACACATTTACATCCCGTTTACATCCTGATGACTGTGAATGTTGTCTACATTCCAGTACACAACATCAACCTACAATATGCACTGTACATGGTACTATAGGAGGATGGTCTTCACTTTAAAAGGTTTAGGAACTTAGCCAACCTCTAGGCTTCACGTCTATGAATCCTCATTTGGCAGCTCAATCAATGTCTTGTTGTGTACAGTTTGTCAACTGAATCTGTTGTTGTGGCTGGGCTGCACCAGAGAATAGGAGAGAAATAACCCGTATAACTCCAGCGCCTGAGAGCTCAATGAGCATCCTAACCAGATTAGGAGGCAGGGAAGTCTTCCATCAGTCAAACGGTCCCTCCCGCTCCCTCTCTCTCCGTCTCTTTCTTCCTTTCAATGCCTGCATTGTCACTCTCTCCTGCATAATACACTTTTTCCATCAAGACCTCTACCCTCCTTCCTCCCCCCGGCACTCTCTAATATCTCCCTTCCAAGAAAACATTCCAGAGAAATGTATGAAATTAGCCCGTCTTCTCAGACGCCATTTCCACCGCAGCCTTGAGGGAAGTGAATGTCAGAGAAGGGTATCTATCATATTACTGCCTCTAATCTGGCCTCACCATCACTGCAACAGAGAACATCCTGTTCAAGTCTCCAGCTAATGTTTATTATCTAACCTCTCTGACACTGTCAAAGATATTGCCTGGCAGAAAATGTTGGCTGCATATCAGTACCACCCAGTACCACCCAGTACCACCCAGTCCAACCAAGGTGCAGGTCTGGTAAGGCTGACGAACTGTTTTTACATGTACCAAAAAATTGAAGTATAAAACTGTCTGGGAGGAAACATAAACCATGGTTTATTTCTGTCGTTTTTTTCTGGTCAACCGTTGGTCGTTTGTTCCTTTCTGCCTTCCTGCAACTTCACCCAGCAGAGCAGTGAAGACAAGTTTCGTGGCGGCATAGAGAACCGCAGAGCACAGCAGAAGTCTTCTGTCAACAGTAACCAATTCCCCGGTGTTCTTCCCTGTACTCTGCATAGTACTGAGGGGACGAAATGACCTCCCTGATGTACGCACATCTTCTCTGCCTGGCTGGTTGATTAAAGAGTGTTATAATGTAGTGGAATACAGCAAACTGCTAATGAAATCTGGTGCAGGGCAAACGTATTGAAGTAATGCTGGTGATGCTCTTTGGTATCTCCTCTCAGTATAGCATGTTTAGCTGTGGACTATGTCAGGCATGCAAGACTCTGGGGTGTTAATGTGAGGAAAACACCATTAGTGAGGAGGGAAGCCCCTGGCAATTTTCTCTCTATGTTGCCTCCTACTACAGTTCTTCAGCGTTAATGCCGGACTACATACCCTGTCATGTCACTGTAGTCCGTCCCCACTACATGTGATACAAATGACTGAGATTAAAAGTAATTGAATATAGGAATGAATGGGGCCTGTATAATGTAATTAGAAAGCGTGCTTGGGCCTAGACTGGGGCTAATAAAGGGCCATGTCATTTTGTTGAGGCTGTTGGGGTAGAAGTAGTAGAGAAGGAGGAGAGGTGGGAGGGGAAGGAGGGGGAAGGGGAAGAGTGGATTGCTGAGGGGATCGTTGTCATTGACGTCAAACAGCCTCCCTCAGATGTAACCCTTTGTGAGCCAAAGAAACAGCATAGTCTATGAAAAAACATGTTTTTTTTTTAAAGTGACCTTTTTTGACTGGACGATACCATAATTTGTCTTGTATAATGTTTCTCAGATATGTTAATATAGTGTAGTTTGACCAATTTTTCATGTAATATAACATATCCATTATGGTAATAACCATTGTCCCAGGACAAGGGAATTATATGTATATCGGCCTGAAAACACATCCAATGTTTTACACAAACGCCCAACATTTTGACTACTGACTTACCTCATTGAATTATGGGTACTTGTTATGCATTCCCATTAATACACATACTGACTGACACACACTGCCTGCATGTATCCATCTTTCACAACATGCAATATTTGTTGTTCTGTGTAAGGCTCCATCCTGTTAATTTCCTCTCGCCCACACACAAGGCTGAAATGTGTAGGCTGACGCAGTACAGCCAGCCAACCTCCACACACAAAGCAGGGAGAGCCATCTATCTGGATTAAATTATGTATTTCTCCTCAGCTTCATAATGCACCTGCCTGGCATTCTAATGACCCATTGTATCCAAGAGACACACATCACTAATACGTCCAAGGTTTGAGACACACAAATAGTATATGAAAACAGGAGATATTTCTGACTTGGTTGTCGTATTTAGGCATTTACACTGAATGGATTTGAATCATTCAGAATTCTGCAGGTTTGTAAACAAGATAACAGGAAATCTGGTGGGAAACCTTTAACATGCTGTGAAATGATCCCTGACAGATGTATTTAGCTGCATGGTAGAGAAATCCTAAAGTGCTCGAATGTATTTAGAACAATAAGAGCATGTGAAGAGCCAGAGCTGTGGTGGAGGGCATGCATGGTGACTCACCCGGACAATGTAGGAGGCTCCAGTGCCTGTGATCTTCTTGTCTGGATGCAGCCAGCCCTGGGAGGGCTTGTGAATGAAGCTGCCCTTCTGATTGAAGTCCTCCCCTCCCAGCCACATGCCCTCCACCCTGGTCCTGCGACTCATCCCCGTCCTGGACCCACTGTGGCCCCCGGGGCTGCCTGTGTTCTCTGCAGCCCCTGCTCCGTGACCCCCAGGGCAGGCTGACCCAGCCGCTGATCTCTGCCTGCTGATGGCCTGTAGGGAACAGGGGGTGACACACACAGGATCACAGGAGTTCAACACAGTTGCCAGACTGGCCACTGGGCCACTGGGGACAGACGCAGCGCTGGGGCCGTGTGAGCCCTGCATCGAGGGGGCTGCAGCCTTGCCGGAGTCCTTGCTGGAGCTGGAGCTGGAGCTGGAGTTAGAGGGACTCCTGCTGAGCAGGGAGTTGGAGAACTTCCACTGAGGCATCCTGGGGATGAGCATGCAGAAAGTGGTGGTGCCATCCTGCTCCCCGTCCAAGCAGGGGGAGTCGGCAAGGGCCGGGGCTGCAGAGGAGGACCGGGGGATGGGCTCCAGAGGAGGCATGGGGGGCAGTGGTAGGCTGGGGGCGGAGGATGGGACCACCGGGGTGGCCACCACTTTGCCGCTCATGGCTAAGCTCTGCATCAGGTCGTCGGAGGAGGTCACAGAGTCGTTTCGAAAGCGGCCATACTTTGGCTTAAGTAGCATGCCCGGAGGATCAGCCTGAAGCAGAGGCTGATAGGGGCTGATAGAGGATGAGGGGAAAGGGGGAGGGGGAGGGGGAGAGGTGCAATTGAAGAGAAGGAAAAATTCTGCAAAATCTTCCGGAATGAGCTGTATCCCTGGTCAGAGTTGAATGAGTGCTGTCTGGTCCTCTCGACTCACACAGGCTCTTTCCCTCTCCTGCCTCTCTGCATCAGAGCTGGCCTGCTCCCGCCTTCTCCCCTGGTCTGGCTCTGATGCACGCTCCCCCACTTGCTCTCTCTCTCACTCTCTGGGTGATGTCATTGTGTTCTTGCTCGTCTATTAGCCCTGCCTGGCCCAGCTGCTCTCAGAGAACATTACTTAGAATACATCTACCCAAGCCTCCCTCCTAGAACACTAACATGAACAGACACAGACACACATGCACACATGCACACAAACACCTCTACACATATACCCATGCACTCATGCTTTGTCGTTCAAAGAGTCAGCCGCAACACGCAAAACATAAACATATTCAAATGTCCTGCTTGTGGCAATCTTTTTCTCAACCGTTTTTATGTCAGAATAAGTAGGTAATTGTTGCAAAAGCAAAACATATATTTATGCATGAAGCCGTTTATTGGAAAGACCAATAATTAATTATTTAATGTACAGTCAATACACATTACGCGTTAGCTACATTAACATCAATATTTTACATTTATGGGATAGAAGTGTTCTGCCAGTAAATGAGGACAACTGTGAGTTTAAGAAAATACAGCAAACTATCAGTGGTTGTGGGGATGTTAAACATATTTGTAGATAACCCATTGTACCTGAAATGTCCTGTCTCTGCTCTGTACACCTCTGGATCCATCAGGACCCTGATTTTATATTGTCTTGCCTGAGCATCATAAACTCTGACTGTCTAACATTCTAAATTAGGTAGAGGTGCATTTATACGGCAAGAAAAACTCATTCATTGGCCTTACGCACATAGCGTGTTGTTACATCCACCCCTGTTGCTGACTCAAATGAACCCAGTATTACATCGACAGTATATACTCTATGCTAGACAAAGACATGGGGAGACTTAAGACAGGAAGTAGTGTTATTTGCTCTGTGGTTGGGTATGCACTGTGTATTAACGTCAATCCCTCTGCGGAGAATAATGACAGTTGAGAACAGAAGTGTTTGTACACAGTTCAACTACAAAAAGCTGTGTTCATTTAGCAAGTGGTTCCTTCACAGCACCCAGGAGAATAATGAGGAAAAAGCAATAATTAAAGAGCATATCAACAATTCTGTAGCTATCGACATTTTCTATCAGATGCAAAAATTGAACAATCAATAAATAAACTTTCGTCAGAAAATGAATATAAATTGCCAAGATTATATCATATGGATTGCCTGTGTTATATTATTGTCTGGATCATACAGCATGATCTCATACAGTGATATTTTCAAACATACACATTAATTGCATTTGTGCAAAAAGCCAATAAATAATCTACTCAGAACTACTTTTAGGAATAAATTCTATCCAGTCCCATCTGTGTGACTTCTCTCTCCTCATTACTCCTACTTTCCTGCCACTGTCCCATGAGAACTATTCTCCATCTAAAAAATACCAGGGCTTTTAGCGCTCCACTCCAGCCCCTCATCATTCTCACACTTACACTTTACCAGGAGAGGGAGGAATCATCTATGAAATCCATGACAATGTGGGTTAAGCGGGGATTTGTTCTGCTCACCTTTCTGGGAAAAATCTTTAGTCACAGCAGAAAAACATTTTGCCACAGAGCAGATTATGAAACCCAAGGTTATATAGTCTGACACACAGGACATATTAGTATAGGACAGTCCTTTGGATCTGAAACCAAAGACACAGTGTTTACCCAGCTCAAATAAGCCTGTTGGCCTCATCAAAATACTCTATACATATATACCAATCAGTCATAACATTATGACAGGTGACAGGTGAAGTGAATAACTCTGATCATCTCGTTATCATGGGACCTGTCAGTGGGTGAGATGAATTAGGCAGTGAACATTCTGTCCTTAAAGCTGCACTTGTTAGAAGCAGCAAAATTGGGCAAGCGCAAGGATCTGAGCGACTTTGACAAGGCTCAAATTGTGATGGCTAGACGACTGGGTCAGAGCATTTCCTTGTCTGCGGTGGTCCGTACCTATCAAAAGTGATCCAACGAAGGAAAAGCAGTGAACCGGCGACAGGGTCATGGGGGCCAAGACTCATTGATGCACATGGGGTGCGAAGGCTGGCCCATGTGGTCACATCCAACAGACGAGCTACAGCAGCTCAAAACAGTTCATCTCAGTTTGTTGCATTTTGGGATACGTAGCCACAGACCAGTCAGGGTGCCCGTGCTGACCCCTGTCCACTGCCGAGAGCACCTACAATGGGCACGTGAGCATCAGAACTGGACCACGGAGCAACGGAAGAAGACGGCCTGGGCTGATGAATCACGTTTCCATTTACATCACGTGGATGACCAGGTGCCTGTACGTCACTTACCTGGAGAACACACAGCACCAGGATGCACTATGGATTGAAGGCAAGCCGGCGGAGGCAGTGAGATGCTTTGGGCCATGTTCTGCTGGGAAACCTTGGCTCCTGCCATTCATATGGATGGTACTTTGACACGTACCACCCATCTGAGCATTGTTGAAGACCATGTGCACAATTTCATGGCAACTGTATTCCCTGATGGCATTGGCCTCTTTCAGCAGGATAATGCGCCCTGCCACAAAGCAAAAATGTAACATGATTGGTTATGAAAACAACATCCCAGAGAGGATGAGTCTTTCAGAAGATGGGGAGTGGTTAAACACTCTGTGCAGGCAAATAGGGCAGAAATTTAAGAACAGCATTTCTCAATGTAAAACTCCAAAGGGTTTGAGGATATCATCATCCACAATACATAATATCATTAAAAGATCATGAGAAACCGGAGAAATCTCTGTATGCAGAGGACATAAATAAAACGATATTGGATGGCAGTGATCTTCGGGGCCTCAGACGGCACTGCATTAAAAACAGATACATTTCTACCCACTACATGGGCTCAGGAACGCTTCTAAAAAACACTGTCTGTGAACACAGTAAGTGGCTTCATCCACAAACAAGTTGAAACTCTACCATGTAAAGAAGAAACCATATGTAAACAAGATCCAGAAACGCCACCGTCTTCTCTGTGTCCGAGTTCATTTGAAATGGACTGAGGCAACATGCAAAATTGAATCATGGACGACACATCCTCTGGGCAAAAGAAGAGAGTGACCATCTAGCTTGTTGTCAGCGCATGGTTCAAAAGCCAGCATCTGTGATGGTATGAGTGTGCATCTTTGAAGGCACCATTAATGCGGAAAAATATATACATGTTTGGCACAACTAATACTGCCATCCAGACAATGTCTTTTTCTGGGAAGAACTTGCTTATTTAAGAAAGACAATGCCAAACCACATAATGCAAATATTACAACAGCATGGCTCTGTAGTAAAAGAGTTTGGGTGCTAAAATAGCCTGCCTGCAGGCCAGACCTATCACTCATTGAAAACATTTAGCACATTATGAAAAAAACATGACAAAGGAGCCTCTGAACTGTTGATCAGCTGAAATCCTATATCAAGTAAGAATAGGAAAACATTTCACTTTCACAACTACAGCAACTTCAGTTCCCAAACGCTTACAGAGTATTGTTCAATGAATAGGTGATGCAACAATGTGGCACACATGGCCCAGTCCAAACTTTTTTTAAACATGTTGCTGGCCTCAAATTCAAAATGAATTTTTCCAAAAACAATAACATTTCTCAATTTCAACATTTGATATGATGTCCTTGTACAATTTTGAATTAAATATATATGATTCTGTTCATATTTGCATTTTACGCAGCATCCCAACATATTTGGAAACAGGGTTGTACAACAGTTTTTTAATTTCTAAAATGCACACAAAACATCATTAACAATTATTTGATTTCAAATCCAAACTTTTGCATCATTGATCCGTAAGACAAATAGATGCTTCAGTTTCCCAATAATTCTGAAGGACACTATACAACTTGAACAGCTTTTCATCAGAATGCTTTGATTTTATACTGCTAGTTAAGTGGAAACCGTTCAATTTGGAATTTCTGAAGCATCTGTGAAGGTGTGTGCTGAAAATGCACATCATAACATTTATAACATTTATATGCACATCATAACATTTAATGCACTAGATTTGAAACGTACATGCTCTCAGATACACCAAAAAGACTAAATCAGTACAATGAACATGTGGGCCTTCTGAAAGGCACCAGTAGACTCACTCACCTACAACAAAGATCTTTGGAGATCAGAGTGGAGATGCCTTGACTTGAACAGTAGCCCCAAAAGTGGTTTAGAGTATGTATTAAAGACTTACAGGAAGTCCTAGACTGTAGGAACAAATAAGCGCCAACAAGGCCATCAACCTGCAGTCAAATACACACGCACACACACACATACACATAGACAGACCACCGCCTCCTTTAACATCCAATCACATTTCTTGCTTGTTTGTGGCATAAGAGAATAGAGTTACTGATAAACCAGATGTCATCAATATGTAAGATGTGACCTAACAAGGAATACAAAATTAGCATGGAGATCTTACTCAATGACTTTATTCTATACATACTATTGTATGCCTGATTATCTGAGCCTCAGACCATCCCATGCAGTATCAGTCGTATAGCCTACAATTGGAGCTAGGGCCAACACCACTTAATGACTAGGAGGATAGTGAATGCATTCTAATTTATTTAATTTGTCACAGGCAATATTAATAATAGCAGTGGAATAAGAGGTAAATGCTTGCTAAATTGCAGATGAAAGAAGTTACACATTTAAGAAAAAGTAACAGAGATTACATACAGTAATATATGAATAAAAATAACAAGGAATAAATCCAAAATGATGAGCAACAATTACTAGGCTATTTTCAGGGAGTACCAGTACTGACGGTTTGGATTTTTACAGGGAGTTACAGTACGGACAGTTTGAATATTTACAAGGAGTTCCAGTACTGACGGTTTGAATATTTACAAGGAGTTCCAGTACGGACAGTTTGAATATTTACAAGGAGTTCCAGTACTGACGGTTTGAATATTTACAAGGAGTTCCAGTACTGACAGTTTGAATATTTACAAGGAGTTCCAGTACTGACGATTTGAATATTTAAAAGGAGTTCCAGAACTGACAATTTGAATATTTACAAGGAGTACCATAACTGTCACTGTGAATATTTACATGGAATACCAGGACTGTTGGTTTGAGTATACAAAGATTCATATATAAATATGGTGGGGTTAGATAAATTATTAAATAATAAACAGTAGCAACAGTATTGTGACTGGTTTGAAATCTGTATTTGTGTTAATGTTATATATTAATGTTTTTGTATTGCCTGAATGAATATTTAAGAGGTGAAGTTGTCTGAAAAGAAAAAAAACATTTTGGGTAACTCATAACAACACCAACAGAATCTTTCCAGGTTAAACAAATATCCTTAAAGAACTCCTTTGAAGAACTACTCCTCAAAAGATCCTGTGTAAAAGTTTGAACCAAAAAAATTGAACAAATAAAGAGGGGATAAAATGGTAGCCTAGGCCAAAAGATATATATATATTAGAGAGCCCCTCCATGTCTCCAGTCAATGTTTCCTCCAGGAACTCTTTGCTACACATCCAAGAACCCTCAACCACAACAGAAGATTCATATAGTTCCTTAAGGAACTCCAGGGTTACAGAATGTTGTGTAATGTAACTAATTTGTTTGCAGTACAAGATCAGAAGGTAATGTTCACCTGGTTTTCAGGGTGCCATGCTATTGCAATCAGCAGTGGAATAAGTCAAGCTGTGCATGTTCTATGTCTCATTACCAACCATTACTGAGCCAACAGATGTGATTACAACATGCAAAAGCACACTCTCTGGGAACTTAGCTTGTTTGTATGTAACTAATTCAGAAGGAACAAAGCTAGTGTGACAAGTGTGGAGTTTAATAATGTCGAATTTCTACAAATGATCTACTTTAAAGTCTCCCCCACTCTGTCACTTTCTGTCTCAAACTCTCAAATGTCACAGGATCTCTATATTTCTCAAAGGTCAGGGGAACAATGTGGTTAGAACAATAACCTGTTTGTTATTTAGAGACTCAAACACGTATTTGTGTAGCCTATATCCCAAAATAAATTGAGTTAATCAGTGACCTTTTCATAGATATTATCAGTGAAAAATATAAGGATATTGTTTTACATTACAGATTATACATACTGTCTCAAAATACATGACAAACACTGAGACAATAAAGTATATCAGAATCAAACACAATGATATTTCTACTAGCGGCAATGGTTTTTGTGTTGATTAGAACATTTTGAAAAACAAAAAGCATTATTATCTGAAGTCATTACGTTTTGAACCTTCTCTGGTAGAGGGCTGTGTACCAATGACGATGGGGCGTGGCACCATGCACGTCGTTTTGTCAGCACGCGACTTCACCAATCCGGGCTAAGAGAGGGACGGTTTGAGTTCAAATTTGCTGATAGACTGAAGTTGCTAACTTTCGCCCGTTACGAATAGCTAGCTGGTTATCCAACGTATTGAAACGTTGCTTCAATTTGACAGCTGTCTGAAACTACGGAAACTATCCACAACATTGTAGAATCTATTTCTGATCGATTAAACATGTCGAAGAAACAAATCTACTACTCTGACAAGTACACAGATGAAGAATTTGAGTATAGGTACTGTAGCTATGTTTTGTTGTAACTTGCTTGAATGGCTAACGAAGCTACATGCTTGTTATGCTAGCTGTTGCAATCAAGTGTACCCTACAGTAGGTTGAAAGAAAATGAACTTTAGCTAATGCATTTAGCCATACAGTCACTAGTAATTTTGGCCAAGTATTATGATACGAATATCGTTTTTCTTGTCTGACATCTGACGACCGGTTTATGCTAGCTAATTTACGTAGTTTGCAGTAAGTTACGTGCAACTAATTTAAACGTTAACTACCGTTACTAGTATCTTACAATTGACTTCGCTAGCTAGCCTACACTACAGTAAATAAACGTACTGTGACGTTAATACATTAGCTACTGCTAGTCTACGGAAATAGGTTAAATATGATATTAGCAAATATTCGTCCCGGTGTCGTGACAACGTGCCCTACATCAAATACTTTATTTGGCTAATTTATTTTATAGTAATACAGTAGACAACCAATCTAGTACAAGTCAAAACATAATATTTTCAAGTTGGCTGGTAAAATGCAGTAGTAACGTAAAAACGAAGTGGGTGAATTCAATGTTCCTTTTCTACCCAGGCATGTTATGCTCCCGAAACAGTTATCCAAGCTGGTTCCCACCTCTCACTTGATGACGGAAGATGAATGGAGGGGTCTGGGCGTCCAGCAAAGCCAGGGCTGGATCCACTACATGATCCATAAACCAGGTAAGTTATTGGCCTACAGTAGCTAACAATTCTGGCTTTAATTAGACAGTGTTTCATAGTTTAAGCTAAATCTAGTCATAGTTTTGCCAGTGTCTCCAGCCCATGACCCCTAACTGTCTTTTGTGTTGTGATAACATTTCTAGATTATGTTTAAAAATTACATACTGCAGCTTACTATCTCTGCTAGATTGAAATGAGAACTGATTTCTTTCTGTTATTCTTTTAGAGCCACACATATTGCTTTTCCGAAGACCTCTTCCAAAAGATTAAGACACACGAAACCACCTCAGTTGAATTGTTTGGTCTTTGTTGACTGTAAGGATTACACATCTCTGTGTATTTTGGTGTTTAGAATAGAACCCTTTTGCAGTTTTTTTTAAATAAAAGAAAACTCCCCAAAATTCTGGAGGTATGGTAGGGTTCAGCCCAATGAGAGCTGAAGGCAGAGAAGGCTCGGCCCCATCGAAAATATGGTGAGCAGTTCTGTGTTGATTGTTCAGAGATGCCAGTATAAAGATGGATTCCAGAGTTTACCATGCTTGCATGAATAGTATTTGCTACATTTTTATAGATTTTTACTTCACAACATATGTTGTAGTGATACGCATATTGGTCAAACTTATGTTTTTTGTTAAACATGGAAACTTTGATTTAAAGGACTTGGTTTTCTATAAGTGTAATTTTTTTGTCTGCATTCTTGTATATTTATTTTCATCAGACAGTATACATTTTGACTGATCAGTCAAATTTCTGTTAATTTTATTTTCTGTTGGACAGTACATAAATAAAATATATTTCTTTAATTTCTCTGTGGAGGTTTGTATACATTCCCTACATCTATATGTAATTGATTCAAACATTTTATAAATAACAGCAGTACATGTCGTTCTTGATTTTTACCTCATCGGTATGTTTTATTATGCAGAATAATCCAACTGTGTTCAGGCTTAGTTGCATATTACAGAGGATCATATAATAACCTCAGATGTTTGCCACCCTTGATAATGATGAACAAAAGAGCAGCGTGAAATAAAGGAATGTAATGTCCTTTTATTTAATGCTAAAGAAAATATTACTTTACTCTAATACAATTACTCTGAGAAAATGTGTCATTATTGGCACCACACAATATTCTGATTGCTAAAATTCTACAGTTACATCTGTTAACTGTGGTAAATACAAAGATCTTACATGAAAAGAGACAAATGTGTTGACCTTCATAAGTCAGGAAATGGGTACAAAGAAATTGCATAAAATCAAAATCCAACACTGTTAGGGAAACCAATGAGAAGTATATAACTAATTGAACAGTGTTAAACCTGCCTGGTAGAGGACTGCTTCTTGGCCCCCGATTGAGGAAGATTTGTACAAGTGGCAAAATTAGATAATTGACCACAAAATCGACATTTTGGAATCTCAGTGAAAACCTCTGGTTTGTGAATATGGAAATAATATTTATTGAGGATGCTGTGAATGTTTGTGTCCCATTTTAAACAGACTTTTGTTAATCTTTTTGTGGGTGCAAACATTTTTGGAGGTGACAGTGAGTGCTTTTCAGTCAGCTACATTGACCACAAGTGGAGTGACAAATTCAGAGTGTCTGACACCCAAAGAGTAAGCTGGGGCCCGAGGCTTGTGAACAGTCACCTTCTCAGGGTTATAGGTTCCAGGACCAGGCCTCAGAGTGCTGGCGTCGGAGAGGCCATGGCGACCTAGAATGGAGAAAGCTGGTTTCCTGGCCAGGTAGACACTAGGATCTGTACTGTTGTATCTACCAGGGCCTGGGGTTTTGGATAGGTCCTCCGACGGACCCCCTGTCTTGCAGTACCCTGACATAGTAAAGCTGGTACTGGCTGGCTTGGTGGGGATATGGGGACCCATGAGTGCAGGAAGAGAGTATGTGTTAGGGGCAGGGACAGAGTCAATGGAACGGTAGCGGGTGCGGGAGCCCATGGTGTAGGATGGAGGTTTACGCTGGGCGTTGCATGGTGGAGCATTCTCAGGGCTGTATGCCCCTGGTCCAGGAGTCTGGAAAATTTCTAATGGTGGAAATATATGCTTTTAGCTTTGACTTTACCTAAACAAGGAGATCCCATAAGTGTAAAGCAAGAACATTGTTAACTGCCAATTTAGACACTTGATGGAGTGTGTCCATAAAATGCTGTTTTGACTCTGACTGTCAAAGGTGAAGCTTGAGCTGCCACATCCAGTTGTATCTTATTGCTTGCTAAGTGTCTTACAAGTGTCCCTCATCTCACTCAACAAGACCCTTTTGTAAGAAAAGTCATTATTTACTTTTAATAACGTGCTGACCTTTTTGGTTGGCAAGTTGGCCTTAAACAACACATCAGATGACTCTACTAAAACTTTATAGCCACCTTAACAGCAAATCAGCACTTAATTAAAAATATATTTACCCGATTTTGGTGGGAACTTACTTGATGGTCCTCTCACTCTACCCAGCATGGAGTATGCAGGATTTCCATCCCTGCCGAAGCGGGTCATTTTTGCATCAATATAATACTGAGGCCCAGGACTGGAGTCAACACAGTACACTGTACAATGAAAAACAATCATACTGTAATCAAACATGGCTGCCATAAATCAATACTGTTATAAGTTGACTCATTTGCTAAGGACAGGTTCACACTGTCACAGGGATTGTGTGGTTGTCTCACCCCTGTGGATTTACATTGTCATTACATCATTTGAGGATTTTCATTATAATACTTAACACTGACCAGTAGGACTTTAATGTGCTATGTAATGCTTTAAGGGGCATTTGTCGCCACTGTAGTACTTACAGTTGTTGCACATTCTACCTTGGAAAGAATAAGCTGGACTGGTTGTCTTTGTGAAGTCATGGCCGATGAAACCAATGGTTGGTGGCAGAGTGTAGCGGCCGGGTCCTGGCCCTGTGTTTAGATATGTAAAACATACACAAGCTGGTTTCAATGTGAACTATTTCATGTACTTTACACATATTACCACACACACCTAAAATGTAGAGGAAAAAAGCAAGCTGCAAAGTTGAACACAAAGATGTGACTTTGGACTTCTACATTCAGACAGTTCTGCAGGGAGCACAGAAAGATACCGCCTGGGGAATGACATTGCAACAGAACACAAAGGTTCACATGTGGTGCACACAACACAAGAAAGGCTGCTGGGATTTACGGAACTAAATAGATCTAGATTTGGCAAATCCAGTCACTGTGAATTGATAAATTCCTGTCAATGTTTCAAGACTGCATGATGAAATGCATTTAGTTACTAACTACAGTAGAAATGTAGAAATTGTATTAACTCACTGAAGTGATCTGCATTGAATAAGTATTTTGATACATTCAGGGAGCTCACCTTTCTCTCTGCCGGCAATGATTGGGCGTTTTTTCACCTCCTCCCCCATCGTCAAAGAGATTGTGACAGTCAGAAGTTTTCTTAAATTAGCAATATTAGTAAATATAATTCAAT